>CAHIKZ030000001.1:1527500-1675000 GCA_903632075.3 Acanthosepion pharaonis
GTCGATCAACATTCATCGAATTAGTTACTTAGGAAAAACTGGTCTCTAAATTACACAAAATGAAGATAACACTGACATCTTATTTTAATAGATATTTTTACCAAAATTACACAAAAATATCTTAAACTAGTAAGGGGTAGGTTTATTCAATAAAATCGCCATTGGTTTCAACCACGGCCCCCAGACGACTCTGGAATCTCCGGGATCTCTTTTGGACGGTCTCCTTATTTAAGTTGTGGAATGCTGTCATAATCTTTGCTTTCAGTTCATCTTTGATGTTACAATGAGTTGTGTTGGTCTCTCGTTTAACTGTGCCAGGACAGTACTACCCCCATGACCATGGACTTGAATGAGGGATCGTTGTCAATCATGGTCTGGATCTCACCAACAAATTCGGGAGTTCTTTTTATATCAAAACGGTCAGAATGAGTTTTCCACGCTGTCGTATCTTTGTAATCACGATTAGACCCATCCAGCTCCTTCAGAATCCTCTGCACTGTCCTATTGATACCCAAAGACTACGAAATGTTCGTATTGGAGCTTCCGGCGCGAATGCCAATTGGTATAGTATGCCGTTTCCATATTTCTGGCGGAGAGAATTGCGACTTTATCCTTTTTTTCTCACAGAAGGTGCCCAACTGATATTTAAGGCACTTGATGTAGGCCTCTGTGTTGAGTCCGAGGCCCTGGGGGAAGATGAATGTAGGCATAACGTCACTATCGCTAGTGATCACTCCAAATAGCTTCGTAATCACCATTAGACTCATCTAGCTCTTTTCGAATTCTCCACACTGTTCTCAGATTGTCACCTAAATATTCTGAAATTTTCGTATTGGAGCTTCCGATGCGAATGCCAAATAGTATAACATGCCGTTTTCAAATTTCTGGCGGACTGAGTTGTATCATGGTGTTTTTTTCTCACAGATGGTGCCCAAATGACCCTACTATACTGCGCAGTCGGCAAAATCAAAAAACAAACAGCGGGCATGCATGAAATTAAAAAAAAAATATATAAAATGGTGACAATTTACCCATCTCATCATGTATATTCTCTTACTACATCCATGCTGTTTGCATGAACGGGAGATACTAATTGTATACATTGACATATACATCCCGGCACCCTACACGTCCACACAGACGGGCGCACAGACTAGCGCACAGCGGCACGCACGCACACGATCACAAACAATACGGAAAAGACTCGCACTAATAATAAATGCATAAAAAAGAAAAAACGAGAAATATAAGCAGTCAACTGCTGATAACCACTGAAGAGTGGACGGACGAGTCCCGCTATAAAACTCTGGAGTTTGGGATGCGGGATGTAACACCAATCACTTAAGTGGCATTATTTTTTTTACTTATATATATATATATATATATATATATATATATGTGTGTGTGTGTGTGTGTGTGTGTGTGTGTGTGTGTGTGTGTGTGTGCGCGCACGCGCGTGTGAATGTGTGCGTGCACAGGCCCTTATATAAATCGAAGGTTATCTCCGGCAACTTATGTGTAAGTAAAACCCTGTGCGCTACTAATTGTTATCTACGTAATACAGATAGTTGCATATATCCGTTTATGACAAACGCATCCAGTTGTAATGCTCTAAATAAAACAGAGTTGAAACCCTAATATCCCAAGGTATTTCATTGTTATCTAATCAGTTATTCGCAAATAACACAAAATGAACGCGTACGATAAATGATGAACACTTTCACACAAGGAATAGCAGATTAGGAATCAGATTGAATACACGTGCTCTATGGTGGCTGCTTCATACTGAGATGTGCATTATAGAAACAGCACACACAACTAGACGTGTGTATATTGGAACAAATACAAACCTAGACTGTCTTCTTTGATATGTTGAGATACACACACATTATATGGTTGTCATTACTGATTTGGCTTGCGACAGGCTTATCAGTAGACGTATTCTTGTAACTCAATGCGCTAATATGTACGAAATGGTTCAAGTAATGAGGAGAAGCAATTGAGATAGGAAATAGCCATAAAATGCTTTCAAATCAATCAACCCCTCGAGAGCAGAAGTCCAGTAAAACGTTGCAGATTCCCTAGTGGGTCATTTTCTTCATAGTAAACAACCGGAAGAGCAATGGATAAAGTAACCGGAGTTCAACCATGTTTTTTGCTTCGATTAAAATGTTTTACACATTTACCAAGGAGTTACGAAACTAATACTCTTTCTTTCCAAAGCAAGTTTATAAACAGAAGATTTAAATTACTGCAATGATATGTTAGTGATATCTAAGAACATACGACTAAATTTTAGATACGTAAAATAATTGTTTATTCACTTCTGGAATATTTCAAATGAACATCGACCGAATCAAGAGAAAGTGCTTTCGGGTTTCTCTTCGATCTTCTTGAGATATTATGAGAGTTTCTCTTCCTCCCACAGCAAAGACTGGGCATTTATATAACATTCTATTATCCAGTAGTCTTGGGTGTGTATATCCTATGTTCAGTTGGAGGCACTTCCTTGTGAGTGCATCTATCGATATCTGTCGATTCTCGATTGGTGGCTTTGAGATAATTTCTAAGTCAACCTCTTTTGACATTAAATTTACTTTCATATCTCTCAGGGTGAACCCAGTACATATTGGGGTCACCAAAGTTCATCTATTTCTAGAACATGATGACTGATTAACATTCACCTAGATTCAGATATCTGCTATCTATCAATCACATACTATCAAAATGTAACTGACAGATAGCTGGACGGATAAGATTCAAAATGTAATATTTACTACTCAAAAGAAGGATAATCAATTTACAAAAATACATTCTATGTGCATAGTAATATACTACCTGAATCCATCAATACTAGCATGTCACAATTCACACATTTTGTTTTAAAATGTCACTAGATACTTAATAGCTTAGATTTCTTTAATATATAACGAAGATCTTTACTTTTGTATGAATTAGTAAATTGGATTTGTCCTCATTTATATGCCGCGTCCCTTCAAAACGGGCGATCATGGTGGAGTAAAAATAGAAGCACTAAATAAACTAAAATATATAAAAGATTTATTACACTTTATCTGACTACTCGTCTACTGATGGAGTATACATGGGTGCTTTTTTATACCTCCTAGATCTTAAACGGTGGTAACTGATGACACGTTCCTGTTCCTTGTGATTTTTAACAGTGTTTCTACCTTTGCCGAGTCTCCTGCCTCCGTTTCTTCATCCATTTACACATACTTGTCAGCTAGGTGGCTTGCTGCTTTCTATCTCTCTTGCCCTCAAAAGGCCTTGTGATGGTCAAGTTATCGAAGCCTCCTTCTTTATAATGTGTCCAAGTGATTTTAGCTGTCTATTTCTATTTCTGAACACGTGTTCTTTTTGTGATCATTTTCTTGTTTTTCTGACTCCTACTTGTTAACTCGCTCCGTCGTTGTATCCTTCCTATCAGTATCCTTCCGTAGAACCAAATCTCTAGTTTTCTTTTTATGAGTGAGGAGATGATATGAGGATAGCTATAACAAAACAATCCAGCAGTTTATCATTTGTTTCAAACGACATATTTCTGTTTTTTAGCACTTTGCTTAGCTTTTGGAAGGCATCTTTGGCTAGCTGCATCGGTTTTTGTTTTTCAGTGTCGTATTTACCATGCTCTGTTAGCGATACGGGAAGTGTAAAACTATCAGGGAGCAGAAAATGCGGAAATATATGTAGTGAGTCGAAGGTATATGTAGGCAATTTAAACTAAACTTCACGTCTCTCTCATCCAAAAACTTTACTGATGCACCAAACGATGCAGAATTAGATTCAAAAGTCCATACTAAAAACTTCAGATCAAAATCACTTGTTGTTTAGTACCGTCTAGTATTGCGCATGAAATAATAAAATCTATTGAACTTTATTGATCGTGAATTCAGTGCTATAGTGACTAGCTTATTTCTACGTCTGTTTGGCTAGAAACTGCAGAAATGTTGTTTCTGTTAGATGTTAATTGAACCAGATAAGACAAAAATTAACGAACATGATTATAAAAAAGTTTGTAAAACAAAATTATCTTGTTCTTGTAAAGACAAAATCTAAAATGTTAATGCTTTATGTATATCTGAATGCATGAATTTAGTTAAAGCCTCGCATATACAAAACAACATAGAATTATATATATATATATATATATATATATGTGTGTGTGTGTGTGTGTGTGTGTAAGTAAATAAAAATGACGTTATTTTATATATCTATTTTTCTTAAGCATTTTTTTCAGCCAATACTTTTTTACAGGTGTACATTAGCAAAATTAAACAAACTCAAGACGCAAATCACAAAAGAATAGCAAATGAAGAGGAGAAATTGGAATGCGATTAAAACAAATTTTAATTGTAAATAATTAACTTATATTAAAGGATTTCAAAGAAGTATAAAATAGAAAACCTTCCTCATAGCATTTCAAGCAAAAACTAAGAACGGATAAAATGTTCCTTCTGTCTACATAGGCTCGGCTGATATAATTTAATATATGCAACTCCGAGAACACGTAGGTGTATGCAGCACAGAAAAGAATATGTCATCGTACTCGGTGGTTCAATAAGGGATGACCAATAAATGATGTCCGATAGACAAATCGTACAGAAACTGAATGGTTCTTGAAGAATGACTGCAACCACTAGATCTTAAATAGTGAGGGAACGGGGTGCGAAATACCAGTTACTAATCTTTGATCGGTCCGTTCTATATATACTGCATTGCACTTGCATTTGTATTTTTATAAAACAGAAATATTTTGAAAATAGGACAACCGATATTTTAATAAAAGATGGGAACACAGAACTAGACTGAAAGACAAGTAGGCAGCTTAATGGTGGAATAGCGGGAAGTAATGCATGCTGAAACCCTATCAACAAAAAACTGATTGTGCCGCCGAGTACTCTTTGTCATCTTTGTCTAAATCTGTGTTCTTCTTCTGTGAGGTCAGAACCCTTATATATATATATATATATATATATATATATATATATATATATATATATGTGTGTGTGGGGGTGTTTGTGTACAGGGTGCAATGGATAAATTATTGTCTAAATTCCTCAAAAAATGACAATAACACTGACATCTCATTATAACAGATATATTTAACAAAATTACCAAAAAATATCTTGAAATACTAAAGAGTAAATTTATTCAATAAAATTGTCATTGGCTTCAATCACAGCCTACAGACGACTTCCTAATCTCCTGCAACGATTCTGGGCGATCTCCGTGTTAAAGTTGGTGAATGCTGTCATCTTTGGTGTTACAAGAAGTTTTGCTAGTCTCTCGTTCAACTGCACACCACTCCAAGATGATTGCAGTTTGTGGGCGGGGGCAGATGTAAGGGGTGATGTGATAGCAGAAATTGTCTGACAGCCATGACTGCGTTCTCCTGCTTGTGTGACATGGTGCGGAGTCCTATTGCTAAATATAGGCAATAGGCACCCTCTTGACTCAGGGCAGCATATGGAACTGATTGAGGGAACGTTGTCAATCATGACCTGGATCTCACGAACAAATTCGGGAGTTCTTTCATTTTCTACGCTGCCGTACCTTCGTCATCACAATTAGACTCATTCAACTCTTTCCGAATCCTCTGTACTGTCGTATTCATACCCAAAGACTCCGAAATTTTTGTATTGGTGCTTCCGGTGCGAATGCGAAGCAGTACAGTTTGGTCTTTCCAAATTTCTGGCGGAGGGAATTGCGTCCTATTATACTGTGCAGTCGATAATATCAAAACAAACGATGCGCATGCGCGAATTTAAAATCTAAAATAGCGACAATTTACCCATCGTACTATATATATATATATATATATATATATATATATATATTCAAACATGTTTCATTGATTCATAGACATATGTCTATTTATTATTATAATAATTCTTTCTGTTCTCTAATCATTTTCTTGATGTTAAGGTGAAATTGATCAAGGAAGGCGTTGTAGTTTTTCCTACCCAAGTACTTTCGATCTCCACCAAAATCATTCTCCCTTGTGAATTTCAAAGACAAACTTATTTATAACAGAGCGTGTTCACTCGTGTTTTTTTTTAAATGACTATCACAGTTATAATAACTTTGATTTTCTAATTCACGATTAATCTATATATATATAAAACTGACTCTGTGTGTGTGTGTGTAAGTTCGTGAATTACTCAAGAACCATAAGGCATATTTCTACCAAATTTGGAACATAGATTGTACTCAATACTGGGTGTGTCTGGGCAAACAATTTGTCATTTTTCAAAAATCAATAACCGATAATCGATAAATATAATGTTTAAATGGGAATTTCCATTAGTTTGGTTGTTTTTAAACTTTCAGACTTGAAGTCTAAACCCTGAGGCCGATTTTAATGAAACTTGATAAGTGTATGCAACTTACTGTCACGCTGATTATACGCTATATTGATTTTCGTTTCTCTCGACACTGGGACCCCCAGGGTGCCCCAAAGGGACCACAAAAAATTCAAAATGCTTCGATTTTGATGAAATTTTGCATGTTTGTTACGCTCTTACAATGAGATAGAAAATGCATGCCTCCACCCCAGGATGACCCTATAAACCCATTGATGCCCCAATTGCTTTTCAAGTGTATTTTGTAGCAGTATTCCCCAATTTCAACAAAAATGTCAGTACATATTGAGATTATATCGAGTAACTGAAGTAGTCACTTGGAATTCACTGAAGATCAACACTTGGATCCCCACGTGTTAGGGGGCCAGCAAGGAACCCCGAAAATTTCAATTAAGTCTACAGCCTTGGCCATAAAGTCGATTAAATAGAAAACTTAAAAAAGATGTGCTTTATTATTTCAATTACTATTAGTCTTAAACCTGTCCTTTGGCTTGGAATTTGTTACCCCTAGGGTGAACCAAAAGGACCACTAAATTTTCAAATTGCTTCGATTTCGACGGAATTTTACAGGTATGTTACAATCTTAAAATGAATCAAAAACGATTATCAGATATTGAAAATTACATAAGAGGCCCCCAAGATGACTCATGACCACCTTGCTGCCCCATTAGTTTTTCAATTGTAGTGGTTAGCAATATTCAGATGAAAATTTGCACATAATTTGTGTTCAGATCAATCAACTCAAAATCAAAACTGACACCCCATGTGTCATAAATACATTATGGAAAATATCAGTTTTTCCCATGGATTTCCCGTTTTGGTACTGAAACAGTGTAGTTTGCATTAACTTGACGGCAAAAATTATATCCTTCCTTAAGAAAAAAAGAATAAATGCAAACGAAAGTGTGCACCAGTGAGAGAAGTGCACGTAGGTATAAGACGCTCGAGATGTGTAGTGTGTACAATTGATTTTGCTCCACGTGCAATGATCGATCGAGTTATGTAGTGCGTACTATCGATTTTGCTTCACGTGTAGTGTTCATTAGTGCTATGTGATGAAATAAATGCAAAAAATCTCATTCGGATCAAAGTTGTCATCCAGTAAAAAGGTAGGCTGCCTTCATGAATATATATTTTGAATTTTTGATACTTTAAATTTAAATTTGTGAAAATCATATTATTAAAAAAGTTCAAGCGTAAATGCCAATTTTGAATTATGCATTTATCTTCTAATCAGCGTTTAAATAATGCTTACTAACTCATATATTTGGAAACTTGAGCCCCAAAATTTTGACAGTTTTATTCTGAAAAATGCACTTATAATAATATAAAGACCCTCTTTCGATTCATTTATAATTATGCTAAAATTAGCGTGTACGTTTTAACGTTCATAGTGAATAGGTTTCTAGCTGCATGTTAATTTTTATTTTTATCACTAGAACGTTTTTTTGGTAATCTATTTTTAGATAAATCCTAACTTTATGAGCTTGCTTACAATTGTTTACCACGTTCTAGTGATCTCCCTTATAAACTTGCATTTAATTTATTGTGGCTATATTTCCATTAATGCATATAATATTCTTGCTTTTTAATTGATTACTTCATTGTTATTCAAAAAGCTTAGCCAAACCCCTCCAACTACAGCCTGACAGTAATGCCAAGAAAGCGAAAGCTGTCGAAACTGAGGGGCAAAGAACAATTCTACACAGTCTTTGAGAACGTTGGTTTTCAGCCTTGGCACAGTTGCTAGGAGAAGTCTTTGTTGAATTCCTTCTCCTTCCAATGCATGTTGTTCATTCGATGTAGTTTGAGAAAAAGCTGTCAACAAATCATTTCTCCTCAACAATTTTAGAAGATCAATTGCGATTAATGTACTCTTCATTTGCTGACAATTTTTTTGTATGTTCTGTGCTTCTGTAAAAAACAACTTTCTCCTGTTATAAATGTTTTCACACTTCATATCATTATAATTTTTCACCATATAGATAAGAGGCACTAAAGAAAAATCTTCTTTATTTTAACTTTATAGATTGGATGAGGTTCGTGATCTTTTTTTGAATAAACTCAGGCAACGCCAGGTAATGCTGCTAGTTTTTAGTAAATACATAAAATTATTCTTACAAATATACACGATACTAGTACTAATAATAACACACAACAAAGCATCAACATATTTTACTGCAAGAAGATGCACAATAATTATGAACAGGACGAATTCCTGACACGAAGAATCATTAAAAATCACATTTCTGTCGTAATTTACGAAAGAAAAAAACATGTAACACTATACAGAAAATGGAAAGCCGCAAATCTTTTTGTCGGTAATCAAAATAAACCCACCAAATCTAAACTAGCGATGACCAATATCTCTTTAATGCCCAGTACAAGACTGTGTTTTTTTGTCATAAATCAATTACCTATATCGGACATACTACAACATTCTTCAATAGACACCTGACGTGTCACGTATCAGATCATAGTGCCATAAAAATATCTGTCTACACAGAATTCAAAAGAACTCTTAAGAAAAAATCTGTTCAAAAACACTAACTTTCTACGTAAATCACATTACTGGAAACAAATATTTATAAGAGAGACTTTGTATATTAAATGTATCTCCCCCGCTTTAACATAACCTTATTTAACAATAGAAATGGCGTGTTGAATTTTTTTTTAAATTAGAAAGACGCTCACTCGAATTCTAGTAGCGCTCAACTTCGAAGGATCGGAATAAACGCTCCTATTAGTAGTATTCAAAGCAGCACACACACAAAAATACTTAAACTGTCAAAACATAAAGAGAAATTAATAACACCTAAACAAACGCTCATGAAAATGGCTAAAGAAGTGGCCGATAGCGCTTCGGACAATGGACATTATGGATGAATTTTGCACTCCCTGACTCCCACCAAACGGGAAAATGCAAGAACGCAGGAAAGGCTAAATAACAAAATTAATTAAATCTTCCTTGTCTAAATATGTTTCAAAGGAAAAGTTCATCAAATATCAAATATATATATATATATATATATATATATATATATATATATGTCATATTTGCTCTACTCTGTATTGATCACTCTTTTTTACACCAATATATATATATATATATATATATATATATATATATATATATATATATACAGTGTGTGTGTGTCCCACTACTTTGTCACTTTTCTTTAGGCACTTACAGAAAATTAAAAGATGCATTTCAATTATTTCCCTCAGAATGATATCAGAAAAGCAATTCTACTGTAAAAGGATGAATACCTGTATTTTATACATTATGCCAAAGCATTTGATAAGCTACGACACAAAAAATTTGAAGTGCTAGGTATGTGTTATTTACTTAGAAAACTCATACTGAAGGTTGACCGCCTGCGTACAAATAGAAAAATAATTTCTTAAATTTACAAAGATAGAAAATGGCGTAAGACTTATTCAAGCTTTACATGGAGGTGATTCTTAGATAACCAGAAGTTCTACCAAGATTTATTATTGGTGGACACAAGCGTAACAACATAAGATATGCAGATGACACAGTGTCTTTAGCAAACATAAAAAGAAAACAGCGAGACCTTCTAGAGAAGGTAGTAAAAGAAAGTGAGAAGAAAGGACTATTCATCAATTGCATAAGACAGAATGTATGGTTGTCATTAAGATCCCATATGTGAATTACGAATTGGAGATATCAAAATCAAGCAAGTATGAAAATTTAAATATTTGGAAAAGTGTTTTCACAGAAGACAGAAAATGTGACACCAAAATGCGAGGGTGCATTGCAATAGAGAAAGATGCCTACCAAAAGCTAAGCAGAGTATTAAAAATTAGGAAAATGTCATTACAAAGTAAGGAGTACTGAGCTGTTATGCAATATCTGTCCTTCCATATAGCAACGAGTGTTAAACAATCTTTTCATAGGTGAAGAAGAGACAAAGAAACAGAAATTTGGTTCTACAGAATTATGCTAAGAATACCAAGGAAGGAGCATGAGAGAAAAGAGGAAAATAGAAACTAAAATGGCGCTTATGCTTAGAATCAGAAAGAAATGTCAGTGACACATAATGATGAAAAATGGCTTGGATAATCTGATAATAACAGGACGTATTTAGAGCAGATACATCAGGGGCATAGAACCTATCTAACAAGTTTTTGAAAGTGGATGATGGAAAAGGGAGTGGGGAAGATGGTGCAAATGCAAACCTTACTAAGAACTACGAGGGATAGGAAGTTATGGAGTGTCATGATCGCCGACGTTCTGAAGTTAAACGGCGCATGAATGGTTATGATGATTAACTAACTGTAATATTTGGAATAAAGTGTGTATTTCTCTCTGCGTGTGCGCGTGTGTATGTGTATTGTGTAAACCTAAATATTAATAATTCTATGTCATTGTCATTGATGTATTTTTATTTCCTGTGCTAATGTTAGCATGATCATAATTATATAACTTAGTTAATTACTTCATTTTAGCCGCATTACTCTCTCTTACGCAATCTTTTGGGTAAGAGAAACAGCGTGTTTTGTTACATTTTGCCTTACAGACAAGTTTAAAGCTTCTTTGATAGCTGTATACCAAATATTAATTAAAACAAAACACATGGCATTTATAATTCTATTGAAAAAAAATCTATAATTTCATAGAAGAAAGCTAGCTAATCTTTGCCCAAGTTCTTTTTACTAAGGCTTTTCCCCTTGACAGCTGTTATTGTATTTTTAGGAAAACTTACTTCTTCATGCCTAATCTACCAATTATTATTACCAAATGCCATTTTAAGTGACGCTCCTTTTAACACATTGACTCCCAGGCGTCATTTTCCTTGTGGTCCCAACACTATATCTTAATTAATTTTGGTACCAGCAAATTTGTGTTAACATTGTTTCATATATGAGGCAAGGATATCATAGGTAGTATTTATTACCCACGACGCACCGGTGTGTCGTTCGGTACCTCAGTTTATTTTACAACCCATAGTTCCACACGAATGTATGGTCCAGCTGTGTATGAAAAATAATGACCCCCAAAAAACAATAATAGACCCCCCCCCTAAAAAAAAAACGAAATAAAAAGCAAAAAAATTTTTGGAAAAAATGTTGTTTTATCAATCATAGCATCCTACTCCCAATAATCCTCATAGAAAATAAATTGGAAAACGACCCACCATAGGGTTGTGTCGATGTTACAGACATGACACCACGGCCCAACGCTGGGTGATGTGGGAGCCAACATGTTCAAAATTAATAATAATTAAAACATCTGCTTTTTTTATGAAATAAGACAAATTCTTGTAAAACGGTTTTCAAATATGTATAAAAGATACGAATTACAATTCTTGTAATTGTCTCATTGTTTCCACAAATTTACATTTTGAAATGGTATGTTGATATTGTTTACGTTATCAGGTTAATGCACTGTGTGTCTATTAATAAAATTTCAATAATGATAGAGATTGTCATTTGAAAATATTTTATTTTATTTTTAGATGAAGATTTTAAAACATTTATTCTTCCATATATGTTCCATACTGCAACACAGTCATTATGTTTTGAATTCAATTTCCTCGTTTCTGAGCTTTTTCATTATATAATCATCAGTCAGAATATTGCTTCGACTCAATATTACCTGAAAAGTTTGGAACGGCCGGAAAGATTCAAATTAAATGGAACGAGTCAATAGTGACATCAAATAGATTAGGATTACTTTCGAGCCCAGAAGTAAAATTCTTCTGTTTGGCGACGAATCTGGAAATCATTCAATGAATGATCCATTCGGGAATGTTGCAAGATTAAGATTGCTTAACTCGACCGATCAAGTGGAAATTGGTTTTGTAAGGAATGTCTTTCATAATACGTGTTAATTAGCTTAATGTTAAATTTCAGAACGTTCACAAGAGAAAATGAAAGTATTTCTGGCAAGAGGCCATTTGAATTTGAATCAACAACGAACAAATTGTCAGAATTAATTCAAATATCATATATGCTGCAGGAATGCTAATGCTGAATGAATGGATTTCGGTTATTCGGCAAGAAATGTACAAGTCTGGCCTCGAGTCATTCGAACAAGAATCAAATATTACTAAACGTCCCCTGTGAAGACATTGGGGGAGGACTTCTACTTGCGTGATGCATGCACATTAAAGCCAAGACAAATCATTGAACTTCGATTAATATAAATGCTCACTTTTACATCGAACAGAAATTCGATTTATTTTCCACTCTTCACATTGAACTATTATATTATCTGATGAGAACATTTTATATTCACTTAGTCCATCAAATGTTGAGTTATTTATATGCTAGAATGATTTTGTTGTTTTGCCTTTATTTGTTAATATCGTCGCTTGATATTGTCTAATATTTGGATATTACAGAGTGTAAACTAGCGGGGTTTATAGTAATAATCAAGTGGTTATTTTCAAATACGAAAGCAAGGTGATTTAGATTTAAACAACAGTGAGACGAACACAACACTTTCTTCTGAGTGGTAAGAATACTAGACTAATTTTTCCATATGTAAAATAATTTATTCCATTCTGGGCACCGTCAAATTAACGATGGTCGAATCAACGATTTGTAGTTTTGGAACATTATTTTAACGTTCAATCAGCTTGCGATGATTCTATCATGCGGTAGTCTTGTGTGTGTGTGTGTGTGTGTTTATGTGTGACAGAAGTTCATCTGGGTTCACTTCCTTGTTTATGCGGGTGCACCTCGAAACATTTTTTCGATGCCCGAATGCGCACTTTGTTTTGAGGTTAATTTATAAAATACCCCCGAGACTGGCATTTTTAGCGGCATTGTTGTGATTTAAAAAAACAAAATGATCTTTACACGCCATACGCAAGTACCAGAGTGAAGCAGAATTACCTCCCACATATCTCTCAGAATTACCTCTCACATAATGATAAGAGATAAGTGGCAATGATGTTTTCATTTAACTAATACATTACCATTATGTGGGATGTATTTCTGCGATGTATATATATATATATGAGGTATTTCTATCGTGCTCTACATATACTAACCAGGTAAATCTATTTTCTCATGAAAGGTTATATATAAGTATTTATTTCTATATTTTTATAATTCAGTTGCATTTACGATTCATACTTCAGGTTTTGATTAAATATTGTTGGAAATCTAAAGAGGAATTTGACGAAAAATTCTTATATCGATTGTATTTAATGATTTCAAATCATTGAGCAGTCATTTGTAAAAAAATACTTAATGATAAATAAGTTGTTTTTTTTAATTTAATAGTGTCATGTATGGAAACCTGTATTCAATATCCGGATGAAACAGACCCATTTTTGTATTTTATTTTTACTTTTGTTAAATAATGGATATTCCATCAGTCTGGTCAGCCATCTGCTCTGGACTTGGATGAGTAGCTGAAACATCAAACGAGAATTAATTATCATGAATTAAGCGATTTATGGAAGAGAAACGGCTTCATACATTAAAGCTTTCTTTAAAGATGCCAAATAATTATTATACCTAGAAGCGATTAGTGCATTTAGAATTCTAAATTCATTTTGTTGGGTGGTAAGGCTCGTATTCATTTAAACATTGCATCATTAAATTTGAATCAGTCAAATGTGGGCTTTCTATTGATTATTGTCCATTTAGCCGAATTATTGTCTGTATATTACAGATTTTCACTATCTAAACCATTATGTTACAAGAGAGAACTTTTCCAATAAAACATATATTGAATAAATCTCCAATAAAGTTATTATTTTTTAATGGAAATATCGTCAGAATAGGAAGTGACAACTTGCAACCAAGGTGTAATATATATATATATATATATATATATATATATATATATATATATATATATATATATATATATATATATATATATAAAGTGTAAGATGTAATATTGTGATTAAATAATGTTTTTAATAATGATTTTTGTTTTGGCATTTTACATTTTTGAATATAACGGCAGTCCCATGTTGAACAAATCGAACATATATAATCATCATCCAAGATTATATTAATTGATCAGTAGTATCAGAATTCGGATTGCCAATGCTTGATCACTGTGCATTTTTATTGACATTAAGCTATCTTACTAGCACTGTTTTAAATATAGCTTCAGGATGTCAGTTAATTTCATGCTCAAATGCAATCTCCATGATCTAGTGCAACTTTTCTTTCTGCCTCACTAATTTTCTAACTGATTATTGACTCTTAACGACGCCTTATCAAATGGAAATTTAAGTAGGATATCATGTTACTGCTATAAACGTGTGTTCACATCCGTACAGTTGTTTATGTCTCGGCTTCAGTTAACTAAATCAGAGTCAGCGAAGGACTTCTGGTAGAATTTTCTTCATTTCATGTTTTCAAAATCTCAAAAGTAACTTCAGAACAACCAGTAAAGAAAGAGATATGCCATGATTCATACACACTTTGCTAAATATGCATTAATTACTATAAGGATTTGCTACCTTAATTTGAACACCGTAGTTCTAAATTCAAATATGCACGTCATTAAGCCATTTTCCACACTCTGGAAAAGAGGAAGGTGCGCTTATATTTAAGAACACTTATCATCATCTATCAACATAATGGAGTGGAAATTAGAATTTTCATTCGGTGGCAAATTACAGAAGGAAAAGGTCCAATTCAAAAATTTTTGTGACTGAAATAATGCTTGTATATTCTGTGATATAAATGTAAATAAATAAACAGCCAACATTTAAATAAATGGATAATATCATGCGTTCTCCATACATTACATATTTTCTTTAATAATTAAATAATTCCTCCTTTATGATACGGAATTGAGGTAGATATTTATTGAAATAAAATCCTTAGTTCTTATCTGTGTACACACACTCAAGCATACTGACGCACATGCGGAAATACAGACACACAAACACACGCATATATATATATTTATATTATAATAAAAATGACAGAACAGTAAGATATATAATCCGCTGTTCTTGGTATTTTTTATTTTTATACAAAACAGTGCTCAATTTAAATTTACAGAGCATAAATATTATAAATTAACTGATTTAAAATATGGTTTCTTCGCAACACAGTAATAACCATGTTTCAAAAATCGAAGTTAAAATCTTCAAATTTAATTATATAATTAAATTAAAAGCATTAGTTCTGTTTCATCTTCAAGCGAATTTTGGTATAACTTATTTTTAAACTTACTTGAGAGTGACACTAATTGCGATCGAGAGGAATTAATTTCAACTGTAAAGTCTGGAACAGATTTCCCCTATTTCTTTTGCTCTCAATAATCAAGTGTTTATCTTCAGCAGCAGTTGTCACTTTTGGTGCTCTAGTTGTTTTTCTGTCAATATTTACTGCTTTTGTAACGGATATTGCATCCCATGTTTAGAAATCTTCAGCGTCTTGGCAATTTGTCTTTGAGAGTAGCCTTCTTTGAATAACATTTAAGTTTCTGTCCTCGCCTCAGTGCTTAGCTGCATAAATTTTGCCATTTTGTGTAAGGCACTTCAAAATATTAAAATAATAGAAAGCTAAGAAAATAATGTCGTAAAGGCGCAATCTTTATTTTTCTTCAGAGACAGCTACATACAGCGTGCGATGGGTAAACTGTCGCAATTTTATATTTTTAATTTCGCTCGTACACGTTGTTTGTTTTTTGATTTTGTTCACTGCATAATATAAGAAGTTTAGTTAGGTACTGTCTACAAGAATAAAGATCCCCATGACGCAATTTACTCCGCTAGAAATATGGAAACGGCATACTGTACTGCTTGGCATTGGTACCGGAAGCTCTAATACGAAAATTTCAGAGTGTTTGGGTGTCAATCTGAAGACATTGCAGCGGATTCGGAAAAAGTTGAATGAGTCTAATGGTAATTACGAAGTGATCACTAGTAATGGCGACGTTATGCCTCCGTTCATCATCCCACAGGGCTTCAGACTCATCACAGAGGCCTACATCAAGTGTCTTAAGGAGTTAGGGCTTTCCTGGGCCAAGAGGGTGGCTGTTGGAAGAACCTATGTCTGGCAACCGGGCTCTGCACCATGTTACACAAACTGGAGAACCCAGTCATTGCTGTCAGACAATTTCTTCGACCACATAACACCTTACATCTGGCCTCCTCAGATCGCAACGCATTTGATTATTATGTGTGAGGCACAGTTGAATGAGAGACCAAAAACACTCCTTCTAAGGCCAAAATTAAACTGAAGCTAAGGATTATGGTAGAATTCACCAACTTAAATACTGAGACCGTCCTGAAGAGTTGTAGAAGATTCTGAAGTCGTCTGGAGGCCGTGGTAGAAGTTCAGTCTATTGAATAAATTTACTCTTTAGTAATTTAATGATAATTTTATGTCATAATCATATTATGTAAATATATCTATTAAAATGAGATATCAGTGTTATTTTCATTAATGCGTAATTTACACGACAACTTATCTATTGCATCCATTATGCTTTGTTTACAACAATAGTCAGAACTGAGTTAACATTTAGAAACTTTTTTACCATTTACCTCAGTTGAAAAGTTTGGTAATCTCTAAATGTCTATTGAGTGGTTAATGATGAAAACAAAATATAATGTTTCTCATACGAAATATTCATAATTTAGCGTAGAATTAGTGCAGAAATTATTAATTTTCATTTTTTTGTTGAATAACAACAAAAGCTCTTTATTAATTATTTTATTTATTCGTTATTATTTGTTCCGGATTAATTTTTTGGTTTCAGCGTAAATTTAATAAAAAAGAAGAGAAATGGCAATTTCTTCTATTAAGAAATACTGAAAATTATTTTAAACCTTTATTAAAAACGCTTTTACTGAAGCCATTTCTTACATATTACTCTCCACTTTTATAGTATTAGATCTTTTGTTAATATTTCTTGTATATAAATGTTAACTGAAAATATTGAAAATAACACGAAATGTCAACTTAGCAGCACATGACAAAAACAAACTACAAATACAAATAAGTACTTCAGATATTATGAATTCAATATTTGAATGGATATAAAATTTCTCGACATCCTTTCATTTATTGTTTCGGAAACTGACAAAAGAATGATTACACAGAACATAATGTTGAAGAATATTCCTATCATCTCCGATAAAAAAAAAAAAAATAGAATTTATATATTTATAATTACTTGAAATAATCCTTACATATTTATCCAGTGACAGGCCAAAAACTATGAGTTACGTGCCTAGTAACGTGTAAAACCTCCTAAGCAACAACTTGACAAAATATGTCCGTAAAGATATTGAGCCATACCGTCTGAAGAGATATTAATTGATTACTATGTGCCCGTTCAGAATTTTATCTGTGAATGTGCATCTCTACTATGTCCAATCAATATTTGTTGACGGATTAACGTGGTGCTCACAAAATTCCTCGGAAGTTTCCAGAATGTTCCTCAAAAGAATTCATAAAAGTTTGAGCTTGATAACTCAGTGACTACTGACTTAGTAACTATTGGAATATCACCTCATTGGTGGGGTAGGTGGAGTCCATGCGTATTTACGAAACCGTACAGCAGAGAAACAGTGCAGCCACCGGTCAATGACATATTTGGGCCAATGAACATTTATTAATCCATTGATATTGCTTTGTTTTAAGAACAGGATATTTGTTTAGATGAATATTAATATTTTAGTATTCAAATTTGAAAATTTGCATAAACACAAAATCGTTTTTTATTGAATAAATTTGACATTTAACCTCGCCCTGAATTTCACTTTGTTTGGTAAGGATTACTTAAAGACGTACTGTTTATTTTCATTCACTTGTTATGTTTAGGTATTGTCAATCAAAACTCATTAAAGTTCGAGGCCATTAAAAGAAAGACTCCTTTAATTTTCTTTGCTGATAACGAATCATTCTCATTAAAAAAGGATCCATTCCTAATAGAAGTTATAATAATCAGAATTACCTTGTTCACTAATCAAACCGTTTATAACTCATTCACGATTTCAAGTGTTCATTAAATACTTAACGCTACAAATATCGTCCGTTCACTTGTTTTCATCTCTCTGTTTTCTAAACTAATCACCTATAATTGTTCCAACGCTCACTCTCTCCGAACGTCAACATTTTAAATCACGTATATTTGTATTCGCCCAAGCACTAAAATTCATCCACCGCATGAATTTCTCCATTATCAATTCATCACTTTGAATACTTCTGCTCAATTGACTGACTTATATTCTATCCAGATTCATTCACCGAATCCTTTCATCATCTCACCGCATTTCTTCTCATTAATTCTATTTTTTTTCACGTTACAATATCATTCGCTAATGCATTCATTCGTTCACACTTACGTATTTGTTCACTTTTATTTCACACTTTACTCAATCATTTTCAATCATGTTAATATCCAGTTGCAAATGATAGCACAGTTTTTTAAAACATATGATTGCCAAAATATCTCAAGCCAGCGAATTTTGGGCTTGCTATGTGTGGAGGGAAATTTTGGGAAAAGGGAATATTATGTGGAGGAAAATGTAACAGAGTGGAGAGAAAGGAATAGAGAGAGAGAGAGAGAGAGAGAAAGAGAGAGAGAGAGAGAGAGAGAGAGAGAGAGAGAGAGAGAGAGAGAGAGAGAGAGAGAGAGAGAGAGAGAGAGAGAGAGAGAGAGAGAGAGAGAGAGAGAGAGAGAGAGAGAGAGAGAGAGAGAGAGAGAGAGAGAGAGAGAGAGAGAGAGAGAGAGAGAGAGAGAGAGAGAGAGAGAGAGAGAGAGAGAGAGAGAGAGAGAGAGAGAGAGAGAGAGAGAGAGAGAGAGAGAGAGAGAGAGAGAGAGAGAGAGAGAGAGAGAGAGAGAGAGAGAGAGAGAGAGAGAGAGAGAGAGAGAGAGAGAGAGAGAGAGAGAGAGAGAGAGAGAGAGAGAGAGAGAGAGAGAGAGAGAGAGAGAGAGAGAGAGAGAGAGAGAGAGAGAGAGAGAGAGAGAGAGAGAGAGAGAGAGAGAGAGAGAGAGAGAGAGAGAGAGAGAGAGAGAGAGAGAGAGAGAGAGAGAGAGAGAGAGAGAGAGAGAGAGAGAGAGAGAGCATCTGTTTTGACCAACAGTTTTTCACAAGCAGCAAAAGTTTCGATTTAGAATTTGACCAGTTTCATCATTGGACACATTAAGAAAATTTAAATCAACATTGTTGGATACGTAGATAAAAATACGAAGGGTGCTGATGAGTTTGGTCATTTGGTTATATTTTTGGAAGTTGCCGAATACTTTTAAGAAGCGCGCTCGCCTATACTTGGTTATATATATATATATATATATATATATATATATATATATATATATATGAATAAAAATAACAATAGGAAAACTAGTAATTGCTGACGCGTTTTGTCCAATGTTGTCATTATATCTACGTCCAGGTTTTTCCCCATTTCACCTTTCTTAACAAAATTACTGCTCTTACAAACAAATAAACACAACAGATTCATAAAATTCAAGAAAATGGTTGAATACATCAATACAGATATAATGACAATATTCTCCACACGTGACAAATACTGACGTTATTATCAGTTAAAAATATGAAAATAGCGTTTCTCTATATTCCAGTTGCTAGGAACATTCTGATTTTGTTTTTATTAGTTACCTTGTTCAATTAATTTCATTTTCGTATTTTGTTTGATAAAGTCCACATTGAACGAAACGCGTCAGCGATTACTAGTTTTCCTATTGTCATTTTTATTAATAAATATTGTCTTCTCTACTGGTTAAATCGGATAAATTTTCATATATATATATATATATATATATATATATATATATATATATATATATATATATATATTTATATATATATATATATATATATATATGGATAAATTAATTAAAAAATGTTTTACCTGTTAAGAGATAACTTCTTTGTCTCCGATCTGATTCCCATCAGTCTTTCATCCTTGTTTATATGAACTCGCCAGAAATCTTCATTGCTTTCCCTTTTCTTCTAGATCTCTTTTCATTCTGGAACACAAGACTTCTGTACAGAGACTAAATTGTTTCTATTCAATTGTTGACTTTCAAATCTGGGTGCAGAGTAGGCAGGCAATAGGCAGCTGTTATGATTACAAAAGAAAATTGTCTTGTATGAATATACTTTGTAACTTAACGTCTTTAAGTTGTGACATTAAGGCTGATCGATTTTAGAAGCGTGGTATTACACTCAATTTAAAAATTGGGTTTTGACATGATAAATAATGACAATATATTTTTCTAAATCTTTACCGTTTTTTGAGAAAACGAATTTGAAGATTAAGTTTAGGTTCAAAATTGTAACGTTGGCATTTCATTCCTGTGATCAGTGAAACCCTTATAGCACAGTATTATAAAATGTATAATTAATTGAAGCTTTACAAATTTCATGTGGGCAAGATGCATGACACAAGCACATTATTAATAAATCATTGTGCCATCAAATGTCCTTTATTGACTTCAAAAGGAAATTATACTGATCAATTTTGCATTATTATGTAGTTTTACCGCTATTTTCAATAAACAATGCAAATTTAAAACATTCTGCCTTATAATTTGTGCTCAACAATATTATGGGGTTATATACACATTCATCTATTTTTTTATTTTTATTAATTGGGATCTAACACATGATCTGATAAATCTTATTCAATGAGTAGCCATTTTTATAATCTTACAAGTTTTTACACTGTTTTTGCTTATCGAATACAGTAAAACATTGTGTATTTTGCTTGTGGTGACTCGTAATTAGAATTCTGGTTTGAATATATTTTCAATTCAATGTATTTAATGCAAAAATATCAACTTTATTCAGATTTATACTTGCAATAGTAAAATTTTGAAATCAGTTTGTAAGCAACAAACTTGTGGAAATTAGGTCATTCTGTACATTAGGTCATTCTGTACAGTTTTGTCAGACGTCCTTTAAAACTAAATGCTCAAAAAGGGGTAAAAAATATGATTCTAATTTTTAGTGGTAGTACTTATCTCATCAAACCCCAGTTCTCACATTGACTGAAATGTCAATTTTCCATAAAAACTGAAAAAGGAGAATGAAAAACATCTTATCCAAGAACCTATAATGAATAACTCAATGCAAATATCTTAACCCCATTGTCAAATTTGACGAAACCTATAAATTCACTACCTAACGCAAAAATTAATCAACCCCTCCCTGTTATCTGCTAAGTTGCGCTTGATAACCATTTCCCTAAAGGTGATAGCTTCTCGTCCGAATATCAAGTCCGTCCTTTGTAGTTCTACGTTTATCGATAAATATTACAGTTTCGAAATCAAGTTTCATTTACGTCTTCTGGCATCTTATCTGGTTTTCTATGTGATATTTACTTGACGGTGTCTGGTTGTTTTATTCTGTAGCTAATGTTTGTAATATCCTTCGTTTTTTCACTTTGATTATATTCAAAACACGATCTCCAAATGTGTTTTTCTTGAACACTCGACTTTTCTTTTAATATTTCTTAAATATCATTTTTTTTTAATTCTTTAATAATTTTGTTCCCATCTTGCAAATGTTTTCTATTTCAAGATTTTTTTCTGTATGTGTCAGGTCAGATTTTATTAAATGTTTTCAAACTCATACATCGTTAAATTTAATCGCTATGAATTTTTCTTTAATCACCTGCCATTAGTTGATCTATCTCAGCTGGACTTCATCCTCTGTTCTTATGGTCTTTTTCGGATCTTTACGACTGAACATTTCCTTTATTTCTGTTAACAACACTTTCCCTTTACAGTTATTTGATTTTGTCCGGTCGAATTCAGCTTCACTATTTCAGCAAATAAGATTCTTTGTTAAAGAAAATTCTTTGGCGCTAAATGATGCACCAAACAATAAACAGTTAAGTTACGTTTAAACTATCCCCGCTGCAATCTAAGTTCAAACTCAACTCCTATTTGAATGGCCTCACGTAACAACAATGGTCGCCAGGACAAGCGTCTACCGCTTCTTCCTGCGGACTTCCTGTCGCACACATCATTATGAGATAGCAGACGTTCAACTGGCTCAGCCTTCTGGGTCAATAACCTACAAAGTTAGGCACACACACACATATATATCTCCAGTGATCAGATACGGAGCTGGTTTCCGATCGAAATTAGTTCTAAGCAATTCATTATACTGAGTCAGATGTTACCTTATATCAGTACAATTCATATGTTCACTGAAATTTAACGCGACTGTCGCTGGGTTCAATTAGAGACTAGCTTTCCACAAAAGGATAAAATTAAACACGTACACGCATACAACCCACACGGTAAGGCAAAGGCATACTCACACACATACACACTTTCACATATATACTAGCATACGCACGCACGCACACTAAGATACACAAACCACACATAACACACTATATATATATATATATATATATATATATATATATATATATATATATATATATATAGATGTGGATTATATATATATATATATATATATATATATATATATATATATATATATATATAGTTTATGAAAAAACTATGTAATTCGTATGGGTAAACCTAAGGAGGATAAAATCCAGAGAGCTCAATGTAAATTCAGAGCAAATAATTTAAATAAAAACAGACCGCTTTAAGGTTCCATGTAATAAATTATTTCACCACAGCCCTTTTAAAAGGACTGCGGATCATCGGACTTTACTTCCAAACAAAAATGAAAAGAAAATTTTACATTTTGACGGGCCGTATTAAACAGATGTAAATTAACGAAGTGAGGAAGTGAGGGGGGAGAGAGAAGACATGAGTGAGTTAGCAGATATTGACACATTTAAACGGTTAACTTAATGGAAGTTATATATTGATATCGAAGGGGTAGAGAAGAAAAAGTGTGGGTGTGTATATATAGATGGGTACATGTATGTCGTTCCATAAATAGTGTATGTATGTATGTATGTATAAATATAAGCTGTTGTGAGTTTATATATATAATATGGTAGAATATAGATATAATAAGGTAATTAAGTATGGATTTTGATATGTTTTTGCATGCACGCACATGTGGGTGTATATATGTATATGTATATTTTTCTGTATGTGTATATGTGTGTATATGTGTATATGTATATGTGTGTGTATATGTGTATATATATATCTATATATTTATATATATCTATATATGTGTGTGTACATATGTGGGTATATCTGTGTATATATAAATGTGTATGTATGTATGTGTGTGTATATCTACATGTGTATGTGTGTATGTATGAGTATATACATATATATATATATATATATGTGTGTGTGTGTGTGCATGTGTGTGTATGTGTATATGTGAATATATGTATATATATGGATATGTATGTATATGTATGTGTGTATGTGTACGGATATGTGTGTAGATGTATATTTATGGATACATAGAATATTATAAAAGAAGGACTTACAGTCTTGTTATTAGTGTTTTATCTCATTTTCTCATTTAATATTCTCCAGTTGGAAGTGTGAGTTTAAAATTCTTTGTAATATGGAGGGAAATTTTTTAAATTGATAATTTCATTTAAATTGAAATATATTACCCTTTAATAATCATTATTAATGATAAAATATTTAAATTTTTGATATTTAGGTAGATGCTAATACATGAAGTTACCTGTGTATTTCGGTACATGGGTACCTGTATGAGTGATTGAATATGTAAAGGAACGTGTGTATATGTGATATTTGCATGGGTGTGTATACAGTATATGACAGAGCAAGATCTTTAATATTACCTTCAAATAATACCCCATATTAAATTAACTAAAATTTAAGTAAAAGAGATTACCTATCTAGAAACAGTCACGTGTTAAATTCATGAACAAAATTCAAACGGATAGAGATGTCAACTTTATAATCAATAATAAAATTTTTTTAAAGAGATTAAAAAAAAGATTACTAGAATTAAACTTATATTTTAAAATAAAACTTTGTTCTTTTAATGTACTTACTATGAATATTTTTCTAATCGACTATTTCATAGAAAATCTCCAAAATTTAAAAAAAAAATTAAATCACTAACAAACATCAAATTAAATTATTTGTAGACAGTCTAGAGACATTCAAATTTATATCAAACATTATAATCTTTATGAACCCCCAAAATAACACTTTCAAAGTAAAACAAAATAACAGCGTCTGTTTCTAGCCTTTTTTACAAAGAAAATTAGTGACATCTCTCTTAACTTCCATCCCTCTTTTTCTCACTATGGTTTTTTTCTTCTCTACCCCTTCGATATCAATATATAACTTCCGTTAAGTTAACCGTTTAAATGTGTCAATATCTGCTAGCTCACTCATGTCTTCTCTCTCCCACCTCACTTCCTCACTTCGTTAATTTACGGCCCGTCAAAAATGTGTACATTTTCTTTTTATTTTTTGTTTGCAAGTAAAGTCCGTTGATCCGCGGTCCTTTTAAAAGGGCTGTGGTGAAATAATTTATTACATGGAAACTTAATGTGGTCTGTTTTTATTTTATATATATATATATATATATATATATATATATATATATATATATATATATGATTAAATAAGGCGCAGTTACAAAAACAGCATAAATTCGAAGTATGTGTACACACACACACACACACATATTTATATAACCTGCCGGAAGACGCATATTTTTCGGACAAGATTTCTCGAATATTCAAGCTGGTAGATGTAGTTGGATAAAAAATAATGTTTAATTAAAGAAAAACAGGTCATATACTCGAATATGAGTATTCATCAAAAATAACGTTTAAACAAAATGAATTAAAAATAACAGTATGCCGGATTTAATCCATTTACTAATATATACATACATATATATATATATATATATATATATATATATATATATATATATATATATATATATATATATTACAGTAAGGTTCACCCTGTACAAAACGCAGGGGTGACTGGTGGTAGATTGTTACGTTAACAGACAGTTTATACGGATAAGAAAAAGAGATAACAGTTAGCCCTAGACTTGAACTGGTTAAGATTGTAGTTACTCAGGAAACATCGTCTTGGGTGTCGGTTTCACGGAGCAGTGGTTCACGGTAAGAAGCTGTTCGAGGGGAATTGACTTCTCATCGATGGAATATGAACTGAATGTGGGTGGCTTGTCGCGGGACCAATGAATATAGGTTGTCCGAGCAATTTCTATGGAAGCTAACGATAGAGTAGTAAGAGGATTGACGCATCCTGCCTGTGAGAGAGAGAGAGAGGTTGGAAAAAAACTATTTATTCAGTTCCAGAAGGATGTTTTCGGAAAGTAGAATAATTTTGTTTAAATTTTAAATTCTATATACTCTTTCTTCCATTTTTTTGGTAGATAAGTTTATTTTATATTAGTATGCATCTTTGTTTCTTAGGAGGAGTCACATGTTTAGTTCATATCGGCTCTGGGTCTGTTTAATTAAAATGTTAGCGTATTTAAATGACTATTAAAAAAAACTTGTTATTTTGTATGCCTGATCATTATGTCGAATGTCGGAAATGAATGTGTAATATTGGTAAACACCATCTTCAAATATTTGGATCTTAGAGTCTTTAAGTATAGGGTTTACAAATATTAGTGCTTTTAAATAAAAAGTGCATCAGATATCTATTTACTGTGTTTTAGTTATTAATATTCTTTCTTTGTATCTTTTCCAAATTGGCCGAATAACCAAAATCGAGTTCCAGACAGGTTCGTTACATTCACTTATTGTTTAATCAATTTAATCCAATCAAGGCGATAATGTCACTAAGACGCAAGGGACTACTCTTAGTGAAAGAGAATGAACAGACTTTAGAAAGAACCATAAAAGCAATCTTAAACAGGGAACAAAAGATAAACATTTACTTCTTTCCAAAACACTGAGAAGAGTATGAACTGGATAATATGCGAGCCTATCTTGCGCAAATACCCTTGAGGAAAATTTGAATCTGTCTCTTTCCGTACAGCTATGGCTTAAATAGTAGGACTTGTATCTGAAAAACATTAATGTTATTACCAAAAATCAAGGTATCATTTTAAAAATGAAAAGTTGTGGTCTTTCTATTTCTCTGTATTACTAAGTGGTTTAATGTGTTATGTGTATTCATAAATGCATGTTTTTCCTCGTTTCGTTATGTATTTCTTATAATTTGGTAAGCAGATGATCTTATTTATTCCAGCTTATATATATATATATATATATATATATATATATATATATATAAACAAATATATATAGAAATATGTAGACGTGTTTAAATATATGTTTACATAGTTCTTAATTATTTTGTTAATTTTTACAAAAATATTTAGTGCTATATTCTATCGCGACTATTTTAGTTTGGACCAATAATGGCTTGGCTCATTACTCTAACCGCCTGACAAGGTAGACAAGTTATTTACGTATAAAAATCACATTCATGCAAAGATTTAATCATTTCTCATGTAATGAGTTAATTCAATTTCACTAGACAGTTCGACGTTCATTAGATTCTTTATTGAATTCTAGCAGGTTCTGCTCTACCAAACTATTGTTCGATGCCTTCTACATAAATATCTTTTACATATCTGTCTGTCTGTTACTATACTAATGATATTGACAATGTTTTATGGTTACCCGATCTTGTTACTTAAATTGTTTTTCTTAACAAATTATTTCTTCTAAATCATTTCAATTTCTTTCTTTCTTTCTTTCTGTTTTAGCAGTTTATATTTTTACCCTGTTTTCATCGTCTTGTTCTCTTCTTTTTAGCCTACATTTCTTCTTTAAGAGAGAAATGTCAGTAGTCATTCGCAGCAGTCACTTGAAAATTGTCTCTATCCAATGGTTTTATTTTCAATCGACTGTTTACCAGTAACATATTCTGTGTGTTTCTCTGTCTTCACTAACAATTATCAAAGCCAGCATCCAAACATTTCTGTACTTCTGCACACAAAATGTCCCGACTACGCAGACACACGCGCACACACAAATATATTTACTCATAAACCTTAACCTCAACACCCGGTTATAGCGAAACGCAAGGACTACATGAATAAAAATCAACTTATATACAGCCCTGCTTACAAGTAAACACAGACGACTGATCAAAACATTATTCAGGTTGCCTTAAGTGTAAATACTAAGGGTTTGATCTTCGGCAAAACTCACATAGCATAGAACGTCTCTCTTATGGCCTTCTGTGATACACTCTCTTCTAAATAACATTCCTTTGAGTTAGCTTTGACTAGCACCGCTATATAGTTTTTGATCAGTATCACCCCGTGTAAGGTTGTAAAGCCACTAAGACAGAAGTGGTTACTGGATGTGGAAGAATTAGGAACAGAAATATTATTAATGAGTGAGAAGAGTAAATAGCGATTGACATTTCATTAAAACTTTTGCGCTTTAATGTTGTCTGAAATGCATGGAGCTAGAAGAGAGTTATACAAGCGAGAAGTGCGAGAAAAGAAACTGCTAGCATAGAATTAAACGGTTGTATCTATCCAGCTCAACTGTAAATTGTTGGGGTCTCGACACTAGTCTAGTACTGCGCGTAAATTTATACAGACTAGGTAACATCGCAAGGAACTAATCCGACCAGTTTTCATGAAAATACAGAGAGGCAACCTTACGGCGGAAAGAAAATGACTGAAGCCGAGCCGCCAGATCAGGACCAGTAATATTGCTGTTTCTTTGGATTTTATCAAGGAGTTCAAGGTAAATAACAGGGACATTAGACCATATGTGGCAGCAATATTCTAAGCACCGACAAATGGTAGACAATACCTATATGTAAGATAGATTCTGGCGAGAAAAAATATCTCACAGAACACAGTAAACCAATACAGTTTCTGTATAAAGTGTTATGTACAACGAAAACATAATGCATTGGCTAAATGTTTTTTAGCAAAAAAGTTAGAAAATTGAATCGGCGTATCCAGTTCGAAATCCTGTTAAGTCCGTCTGTATTACGCTCAACATATTTAGGAAAGACAGTGATCTCACTCTTGCCTTCACTAATCAACTAATCTACATTATAATCTTGTATTTGACGCACTAAATATCGGATCGTTCGTGCTAAAGAAGCCATGTACACTCTAGTGCACAACACATAATGAGAACAGACAAAGTAACTCCATTTTCCAACTGGAATACTTTGAAAAAAGATGGTGTTGAATGTCGGCACAGAAATGCTCATGGAAGATACAAGTGCTGACAAAAAATCATACTCTGAAAAACCTATTCTTTCATGTACTATTCAAATTAACTAATGGATATGACATAATAATTACAACAACAACAATAATAATAATAATAATAATAATGATAGTAATATGATCGCATATGTACTTAAGCATCCAATTTTCAAATGTTGGACCACACTTTTTCCTTTGTTAAAAGTCTACGGAAAAATTTACATTATTTAATTTCGGATTAGTCATCTTTTTTGTTGTTATCACAATATTTTAGCCGCTGTACCCCGGCCTTCTTCATGAAGGAAACAACCGAAACGTGATAATAACAATAAAGCTAAGAGTATTAATCCGAATGTGAATAATGTAAATAATGATTGTCTAGAAATTCAGAAAGAAATTGTTTATTTCACAAATCTCTATATCATTCCTAACAATTTTCTGCATCCTCAACCGATCAGACTTATGTATTTTATCTTATTTTAAATCTTTACTTGTATTGCACCAAAGAATTTTAACATTCCTAACAGTCTAACGCTTTCACATGGAAAAGTGGATATTTTGACTGGCACAGGAGTTAACCATTAGCCAATAAGGGTTTACTGAGGCGTGGTTAAGACCCCTTGCTAAGATTTTAACTCCATTTATTAGATAGTAGAAGTTGATTAGCCTCGGGCATTCCAATCCTGGGTCGGTGTAATACTGATGGTATTTATCAATCCACCCACGGGGATCGAATGTGGCACAAGGCCTTTTTAATGTGGGTATCTCAGCCCGTAGACCCAGCCAAAAATAAATAACCATCCAAACACGCCAGGGAGGGCCAGTTCCGTCAACCTCCCCCAACGAAACCCTACCCTTCGGCGGAGCTTCGTCCGGATTCCTCTCTGCAAGCAGAGAGTTCGACAGACACCCGACCCGGCAGCTCACAAAGCGCAGATACTACACTTTGATCCTACCCACCGGGCCGATAAATCGGTGTAATACTGATGCCAGCGTGACAGTGAGAACTGGGCAAATATCAATTTTTGTCCTTGACCCATATGCATGTGTTGGGCGCTTAACACGTTAAAACGACCTTGTGTCACCTCTAGCTTTGGTGAGAAGCCCCGGGTAAATATACATGGCAAAACCATCTCTGCCTTAGCACCTTATTCTCTATTCGTTACATAATCCGAATCCTGTAGGCTCTAAATCAACAAAAAACAAATATACACTTTTAGTCCAGATATGCAACTATCATATATTTCATCCCACAGTAGTAATTCAAAATGAAAATCAGAACAAATTTTAGAACAGATACACACACCCATAATATATGCGTCCTAGTGCAATCGCAGAGAGACTGCTAAAGCAACACTATCTTTTTACATATTATGTCACTTCTACATTATCTGGCGGAGTGCATTTGTAAAAGTAGTTGAAGGTGAAGCCATCTAGTATACTCTGCTCTTTCGAATTTTGCAACTCTTGAGTTTTCATAGAGTTTTATTTGAAAAGTTGAACACCGTTCCATAGAAAAAATCCGTAGAAATCACGAAATTCATACCTGCAGATGTTTTGTGAAGAAATAAATACAAACTGAATGATAATCAGAAAAAAAATGAAAATTTGTTGTTCTGAAATTATAAATTTCACTGTAACTTTTATAAGAATAAAAAAAACAAAAACAAGCAGACATCATGGATCAAATGATGTATTCTCTTTGACATTCTGCTACCAAATGCTATAATGACATGACGATGGACGAAATTATAGCAGGCTAAATTCACTGAGAAAAAAGACAAAGTGGAAGAAACCGAAGAGGTCAATGGATAATAAGAAAACATACATTTCGTAAAAAAGTATCACTAGTATCACTAGTATCACTAGTAGTTAGAAAGCTGTCTGAGTTGGGTCTCCGAATCGAAATCAAAATCACATATTGCGACCTATAATATTTTGGAAACATTTTGTTTTCTAACCTGTAAATTCGGTAAAATTAAACTAAATTTGCGAAAATTCAGATTGTAAATATCCCCACCCAACAAAAATTATTCTTCAAAAAGCACGGGAAATGACGTTTTTAGTGTAAATTATGGTCATTGATTGCGAAAATGTACTTTGTTGAATTGTCTCTATTTTTCAAGATATTGGACAGCAATAAATTTCAATTATACATTTTTCATGTTAGATTTCCTCCCTCTACTCGTCGCTTTGTTTATGTTAGGAGAGATAACTCAAACCCAAGAAAGAGAATTATTCCCTTTGAGTTTAGAAAATTACTTCCAGACAGAATACTTCCGGAAAGGAGGAGAAACAAGATGGTTGCAGTTTAAACACACGCTCGTAGATTGATTTTAATCTTTTTTCATCCACATGCATCAAGTAAGGCGAGACAAAAAATTGTTTATATTTAAAATACAATTTCTCTTTGTTTATCTTATCAGCCTGGGATATAACAATTTATATTCCTTAAAGTTGTATAATTCGTTAGATATTAAAGAGATACATTTAATGCCATCGTTTTTTGTTACAAATACAAATGACAGTAGAAAGGCTAGAGCTCCAGAGAATCTACTGCTGCCAGTCTTGCAGACTGGGTTTGAACGTAACCTAGTGTCTCTATATTTCAAGTATACAAAACGTTAATCATTTAATCTTTGAGCATAAACGTTGCCACAATAGCCGTAGAGTTTTTATGTTACATATGTGATTATACAAGAATGTTAAAGATTTCAACAGAAGAGTATATCAAGCTTACTTAGGTGTTAAGATTAGGGATCATGGGCTCATCGCAAACATTGTAAGAATTGTACTGAAACACTACGCAAGAATTGTAATGGAAACCTTCTTAGGAACTGTAATGAAATCTTCGCAATGGTGTGGCGAAAGCTTAAAAACCATCATGACGATTGCTACTCTGTACGGTAAATAAGTCAGGATGGAACCGTGGCGCTATCCTGATATTGAATCTGCAAGATGGCCATTTTCGCAGTTCCAGTTTTTACGTCCTTTTCTGATCTTGATCAATGATGATGACACTATAAATATTGCAGAAGCAATGGATGAAGCTTCCGACAACAGCAGCAATAGCAGTTGTATTAGTATTTATCATTCGTATTTGGAGATTTTTTAGATTGCAAAACTGAAGCTTTTCACACTAAGACCGCTGAATGTCTTGGTTAGAGACCTAGCTTTGTCAAAAAGGGACAGCTGAAATATTGGGCACCTGTCTCTGTGAGCATTGTCTTCTTGAATCTGAAGCTGAGATAACAAAGACGAGGAACCTGTTCGTTATTTTAGTGAAGATGACGACATTGTGCTTTGCAACAACACCCAAGGTTTTCTTTTAATAAGCGGACAGCTTAAGTACAATCTACCTGAGTGGCGTTTATTTATTGGCATCGATGAACGAAGTTTGAAGTGCGTGTATTGATGCGTGCTATGGTGGCAAGCTTGATTGTATCTCATTTCAGTGATCTTGTAGGAACACTACACGAATGAAAAAAAAATTGTTCTGCAAAAACTGTCATGATAAACATAGGATGTTTTTCTTAGGGCAGCGAGTTGGTTTTATCAAGTACTTATGTTTCCTTTGTGATACTTCAGACCTAACGATCAGCACTGGGCGGACTGGCCTATTTGTAAACAGATTGTTATGTGGACGAAAAATGTCATAAAGGAACCCCTGGTTAACTGTGATCACATTATTCTGTCTCCACTACATATCATATTGGGCCTAATGAAACAATTTTTCAAAGCATTAGATCAAAATGCCGCATGCTTCAGTTACACCTGTTCAGAATTACCTAATGAGAATCAGAAGGCAGGACTTTTTGATACGACACAAATAAGAAAACTTATTAACGATGAGAATTTTGTCTCCCACATAACTGAGTTTGATGCTACGGCGTGGACATCTCTTTTTTTTTCTTGTGAAAGGTTTTCCTTGACAAAAAGAAATTGAATTCTAAACAAAAGATTGAAATTCATTTGTCCAGCTGTGCTTCATGACCTTTGAAGTTCATTGAAATCAGAAATTATCATCCCATTTCTGCATGCATGGGCGTTGAACTTCATGCTAAAATCGAACATTTCTTCAGGTGCGAAGAAACACATTTCTTGCTATCTATTTTTTGCTATGTTTCTTTTTTTTTTTTTGCTTCGGATACTGTATTACCGTTTTACGTGAAAGATATTTTCCGATATTTTTCTTCAAGAAAATCTTTGAGAATCATCGAATATCGCGATTGACGTAAATTACAATTATTTCTTCCTCTTACTTGCGGCAGAATTCAGCATGCTTAAAATAGAACCAGATAAAGAAATCTCAGATTTCAATTTTATTTTAAGAGCGAAAATAAATAGATAACTTTTCATTTAAATACGCCGAATTACATAGCCATATAGATAGGATTTAGCTTGGAAATGTTGTTACTTCTGTGTCTGTATACGCAGTACTTTTCTTTACCCGAATATACTGAGACATATAAATAACACAAATACACATACATTAAGAGACAGTTTATCGAGGTTTTAGAAAAACATGGCGGAGTGACGTTATTGTCGTAAAGCCTAACAAGAAAACGAGACTAAATCTTTCATACGTAAAATTACCGTTTATTCACTTCCGAACTTCGTCAGTTAATATCAACGTGAGGGTGTCTGACTTCGAATATTGATTTATTTTCTCGAAGATGTGGGAGATACTCTCTCTTTCATTTCACTCGCCGCTGAGGCGCTTATAACATCCTTTCATCCGTTTGTCCCACGAGTCTACACCATAAGTCAAGCAGAGTCGATAACCTGTTTACACGGAGGGATCAGCCACTGATACCATGTGAAGCGCAATTCTGCACCTGGTGGCTATGAGGATACCTTCCAGGTTAACCTTCAAGTGCATAGGCCTTCATTTCTGCTCTGGCGTGAGAACGAGTGTATAGCCTTCTTTGGTATCTCTTAGCATGAGCGCATAAGAAAAATGTTTACTTATTGACATTAAATTCGATTCAATCTTTTGACATTTCATAGTGTGAATCAAATCCTACAGTAGTAATTTGTTAGAGATTAACAAGTAAATTTATCTAAATATTGTCCGCTTATAATTAAGTCTGAAATATAACCGCTAATGATGTAATTAATATAATGTTGAAATAATTCAGCAATTAACAAAATCGAACATTTTGTCCGAAAAGTGTACTGTATAATTTTGATCTTGAGATCTCAATTTTCTGATAATTATCTACATTTTCTGATTAATTAAATGCCAACATAAATGTTATTAAACAATTCAGATACAGAGTGCGATTGATAAATTGTCGTCTAAATTATGCAAAAATAAAAATAACTATGACATCTCATTTTAACAGATAGATTTACCAAAATTGCACAAAAATATCTTGAAATACGAAAGAATAAATTTATTCATACGATCGCCATTGTCTTCAACCAAAACATCCAGACGAATTCGAAATCTCCAGTAACTTTTCTGGACAGTCTCCTTGTTTAATTTGGTGACTGCTGCCATAATCCTTGTTTTCAATTCATCTTTGGAGTCAAAAAGAGTTTTGTTGGTCTCTTTCTCAACTGCCCCCCCCCCACACATAATAATTAAGGGAGTTGCAGTCTGGGAAGTTAGGCGACCAGATGTAAGGGGTGATGCGGTCGCAGAAATCATCCAACACTCATGACAGGATTCTCCAGCATGATTCAGAGTCCTGTTGCCAGACATAGGGTCTTTCAGCAGCCATCCTCTTGACCCAGGGAAACACTACCTCCTCAAGAAACTTGATGTAGGCCATCGTGTTGATTTTAAGGTCCTCATCAAGAAAGGCGGGAGTTCTTTTCTTATCAGAACGATCAGAATGAGTATTCTAAGCTGCTTTGCTTTCGTAATTAACATTAAAACTCATCTAACCCTTTCCGAATCTTCTGCACCGCCCTCAGATTGGCACCAAACTCTCTGAAATGTTCGTATTGGAGCTTCCGGTGCAAATTCCAAGCAGAAGAGCATGCTGTTCCAAATTTTTGGTGGAAGGAATTGCATCATGGTGTTATTTTTCACAGGGACGGTGCCCAACTGAACAGTGCAGTCAACAAAATCAAAAACAAACAATGCGTATACGCAAAATTAAAAATATAAAATGGCGACAATTTACCCATCGTATCCTTTACATTGATTAATGATTTGTTTAGTAGGTTATTTAAGACCTCAAATTGTAGACACATAAAAAATATATTCAAATGAATACACTCATTTAAGACTAGATATTCAGTTTTTATAACTGACAATTTGACTGATATTTTCTTGATTGTCCTATGTTAACTACAGTGACCAAAATGATTATTCGTGAATAGAATTATAGATTTTGTTTCCTGTATTTATTTAAAGAGCCTGTATTTATACAGAATAAATGCAAAATTGACATAAACAGGTCTAAGACAAGGAAACATTTCTCAACTAATTTATTAATAATTACCATGAGGCTATCCTAACACACCGTACCAAGATATATTATTGATGGTTACAATCTTAAAACACAACATACTTAGACGACACCGCTTTGGTAGGGCATACACACACGCACACACACACACACACACACACACACACACACACACACACACACAATGAAGGGACTGCTAGAAAAAGGGATTAAAGAAGACAGAAAAAGAACTAAGCCTAAAGTATAAGGAAACCAAATGTATTCGCGTTAGAAAGAAGGAGAGTGCAAGTTGCGAGCCATGGATTGCCAAAATCAAGCAGGAACATAATCTGGAAATTTACATCATTTATATTCGAATTATTGCCCTCATCTCTGTCGCTGTCGTTTTGCGCTCCGATCTTGTATCGATTGTATATCGATCTACGTAACCTACAGAGAATTCTGAACTACACCTTTTAGACTGTTCCCGTTCCACTGCTTATGTCTAAGGATATTGTCTAATTCCTATTTTTATTTAGTATTATTCAGTCATTGGTCGCCCGTCCCCACAGAGTGCAAGTACACACTTCCCAATCCAGTGATTGAACTCACAATCATTATGTCAACCAAATTCACAAACTAACGCTTTTATCCACTAAATGTCCGTTGGACAATTTGCTGTAGAGAACTTGGAGCTTTAAACCTAACTTGCCTATTGATTAGTTTTGATTGCTTTTGCTGCGTTTGATGGCTAGCTGCAATTTGTATTTCTTTTTTATTAGCGGATCCAATATTGCATTTATTTCTATGCTAGGCCTACTAAAGAGGTCCTCATAGACTAGCATAAGCGCTGATTCTTTCAGACGTCTAACTCTCCAGTGTTCCTCCCTGTCCAGTAATTCCACTTCATTCAATAGGGGCTGATGACTACACCTTTCCCTTCATACATGATCAGCCATGGTGTAGTCATCAGCACCTTTGGAATTTCACTTCATTACACAGAGGCTGTTAACTACCCCTGATCATGAGCAGTAGAACAAGGACAGACTACCACTGTTAATTAAATGGGTTCAATACAGAATTCTGTGTATATACACTTGAGGAAGATAGAAGGCATCACGACCGAGACGTTGTGATAACAACAAAGCCTAGGACAATATTCGGAATATAAATCGTTTAAATAAGGACAATGCCTCATCCCAGAAATTCAAACAGTAATCTAGAAAGTGTTTTAACAGATGACTCAAAATGTGACACCGAAATCCGAAGCAAATAGCTAAATGTGCCTTCCAAAATTATTAAGAACCATTAAAATTTTGTCAGAAACAGAAAAGCTGTTGAACTGCTATGTAATATAACTTCCGTTATGTGTTAAAGAATACTGGACAATTCCCTCAGAGAGGAGACCTGAAGCAACTGAGATATGAAGGATGCCGAGAATAACATTGAAGGAACATGTGAGCAATGAGTAGGTTTTAAATAATATAGAAACAAAACGGAGACTTATACTTACATTCAGAAAGACTTTATGACATATCTGGCACACATCATAACGAAAGAAGTCTTGGAGAATTTGCAACTCTTAAGAAATATTGATGGCAGAATAAGCAGGGGGGGACACCGAGTAATATTTATCTGATGTGGTAAATGGCATAAATGCATAGTAGAACATCTTAGGGGTAATAAGAGGGCAAAACATTGTCTAGAGCTACAAGGAATAGGAAATGTAGAGATGAATTGTAGAGAGCTATGATCACTCACGCCCTGAAGGGACACCGCTCATAGAAGAACACTTTTAAAAAAATGTCAACTGATGTATTTATCAATATCTAAAGCTAGTTCAAGCTTAAAGTAATTGCACTTTGTGTTATAAAATAATATATATTTTCAGAGAAACATATTTATTACTTTCTATATGTTATTGTAGTGCTTGACATCTACTTTAATAATAATTAAAATATCCCCAGCTGCAATATATTTCCAGTTAGACAATGGTTCTGACTGAATGGACAGTGGGACAGTGAGAAAATCTTACAGAAGCTTTGATCTGTTTCACATATACAGAAGTACAGACGTATATGACTCCCCAAATGTGATGTTAATATAGATTTTACATTCAGTGTCCTTCAGAGAAGCCAAGTGCAACAGCGGGTAGATGTCTTCCTAACTGCCAGATATCAGTGGTTGCCCTGGACATGTAAACAAGTAGCAGATGTGCATGGAAGGACAGGTAGATATATAAATAGCCAGAGCAGAAAGACAAAGGAAAAATCTCTTCAATATTCTCGCGAGAATACAGAAGCCACAATGACACACCCACACGCCGGCAGATTTAAACTTGTGTTCTCATTACTCTGTATATGATAACGCTATAATGAAATAGATTGAACTTCAACACTTATTCTTAATTTGACTTCAACTTTAGAAGAATATATTTCAGTGTCAATTATCCAATTAAACGCAGATGATCAAAAATTTTCAAATTATTATACTATTCAATCTGCATTAACTGTAGTTCGAACTAGATAATTGGAAATTAACGCACACACATACAAATATATATATATATATATATATATATATATATATATATATATATATATATACCGTGTGTAACGCCAAAATTGGCCATTTGTTAAATTAACCTTTGAACCTTTCTATTTTAGAAAAGATTAAAGCTATCTTATTGGAATACTGCGAGGTTTTTATAATACTAATGGACTCTACTTTGAACAATAAGAATGTATTTAGCTCTAAGTTGAAATGGTGATCCCTCTGTTGTGACAGCCTGATCCAATTTTCTTCTCTAGTGTTCCCTCTTTTTTTAAACATATCATCAAGACGATATGTTTATAAATATGTGCCTGTGATAAAAAAAATAGTTCTTGATGTATAATAACAGAGCTATAAGATACATTTACAATAAATATACATTTTTTTCCTTACCGGTATCACAATTCTGAGTTTCATGCACAACGTAATCAGCCGGTTTGAAAACAATCAGCACCTGTCGATTGCGTTGTGCATGAAACACAGAGTTGTATTACGGGTGAGGGAAAATCTCTCTCTCTCTCTCTCTCTCTCTCTATATATATATATATATATATATATATATATATATATATATATGAAGAAATATAATTTTAAGGTGTGCTGTACTTATGGGATAATGAGCTCAATATCTTAGATAGAGCGTATGTAAATATAGATATAAAAGTGAACGTCAACATTCAAAGGCGACAGGCTGTTTCGTGCTAGACGCAATCATCAGGCCGCCTGACGATTGCGTCTAGCACGAAACAGCCTGCCGTCTCTGAGTGTTGATTCTATGTTCACTTTTATATCTATCTATCTATCTATCTATCTATCTATCTATCTATCTATCTATATATATATATATATATATATATATATGTGTGTGTGTGTGTGTGTGTGTGTGTGTGTGTGTGTGAGAGAGTACATGTTTTGTGTGTGTGTGTACATGTTTGTGTGTGTCTCTGTTTGTAAAAGAGTAAAAATATTAAATTAACGAATTCAAAAAGAAGAATTCAATTCTTAAATTCTTCATGAAATTTAGATTTAATTTCCTAAAGTAATATTAATTCAAACAAAATTCGGATCTATCTATCTATCTATCTTCAAAATTTATAAACGTACGCATAGGTTTCCTTTTGATCAATAGAAAGTTATGTGTTGCCTGTTGACTGAAATAAACGACGAATAGAGATTTCTTTGAAAATAAAAAAAAAACTCTTGAGGCTTGATACTGTGAAATATCTGTGCCACTGGCCTGGGCCCATATTCCTAAGTCCTTAATATCATCATGAGAGGTGGGCAGACTTGCGTTCTCTATAAAGCTGACCCCATTTGAAACATTCTATTGTCTGTCTGAAAATAGCACCGCTCATAAAACTCATATGCATTAGATTTTCTTTTTGACGTCTAGGCCACCTAACCTCACTTAAAGTAAAAAGAGTCTGACTGTAATTTGATACACTCTTTGGTTTGCTCCCTTTTTCCCTCTCTTCACTATTTTAATTCCGTTTCAGCAGAATGCCTTTGCTGAAAATAAAAATGGAAAATTATTTCGCTTGTACCTTTCTTTTGTACTTTGTGCAACCAATGTAGCTGTTCATTTTTATAGGCGAACGACCTTGTCCACCTATAAAACTAAACAGCTACATTTACAAATTCAATTTTTGTCCAGAATCCCTTAGAGATTCCGAATATATTTTTCTCTTTGGATTGTGACATATTTGTACTAGTAAATGTCACATTTTCAGACAAATTTCATTAATATTCACGTACTTTTTTTGTAAGAGACGGTTTAATAATAAAATAGAAATATTTTGCTTTATACTGCTATGCTCATCCAAAAAATTAATCTTTTCTGTCAAGACCACGACTTTGGTTTGGAATATGGTGTTTTTAATTTCATCTCATTAACAATCCAGTGACTTACTGTTTTGCATTTTGAAAATTTTAGATTCCAGATAGGCAATATTGCCCACATGCATTATCAGTGATCAGCTACTTTGACTGGATCATTTCATTTATTGTCAGATTTATTATTCTACTAGCTCGGCCTAAAAATATGGAATTAGCACTTTCTTTTATTTTTCTTTAAACTAATAAGAGATAAGAGGCAAGATATTTTTATTTATTAGTTGAATATTCTGGCTTCAAAAATGACAGGCTAGTTTAAATTATTACTATTAATTTTATATTGTTTCCGAGCCATACAGACTAAAACCCAATACCGAGAAAAAGATTTTTTTAATTTATTGATAATATATATATATATATATATATATATATATATATATATATATATATATATATATATATATATATATAAATAATCAATTCTTAGTTTTTTTTTTATGAGAGTACTTATTCTTTCAAGCATGAATTCCATTAATTAAAAGCAATATTTTTTATCAAAGTTAAATCTGCGATTATAAAGTCTCTACTACAGCGAGCATTACGACAACGAGTATTCGTCAATATTACAAAAGTGGCAACGAGTGTTCGTTGACATCGCAAAAGTTCCACTTCTGGATTATCAATTATATTTGCTTTTAGATTTGTGATTAAGTATTGTATTTTCCTTTGTTGGTTCTAATCTATATACGACTTAGAATTTACGGTTTGAATAAGTAAATACACACAAGTATTTAATGCTAAAATAGTTGCCTTAGCACTTATATCTCCTTCTCGAGAAAAGTTTGTTTGTATTAATACGTTTTTCATTTGATATTCGGGAATTTGTTCTCGAATCAAAATGTTTACTGTTCACTTTTGTATTCTATTTTCATAACACATATATCTGAACCTCCCACACGCTACAAACACACACGCACACACACTCGCGTGCGTACACGCACAAGCACACACACACACACACACACACACATGTATATGCGTAAAGCTATTTTGTGCGTTATAATATGGAGTCCGTACATAGATATGTTTTTTGACTATATGCACTTACACACGCACAAACACATATATATATATATTCTAAATATATACGTGAAATTATGAAATTCAATTATATATAAGTGTGTGAATATGTGCATATTAAAATGCTCAAAATATTAAACATATTAATATTTGTAGTTTATTGATGTGAATAGACTAATACAAAAATAATATGTTGATGAAGACATATTATGGCGAGATGAACGGAAAATAGAGAAAATCATTGAAAAGAAGGCGATATCTGAACGAGTCGGAGCAAAAGTGGTTCACAAATAGAAGATATGGAATGAAAATGGTCGTGAAAAATAGCATTCCTATCAAATAATCTAATTGAAATGCTATTTGATATTCTTAATTTACATCCACCTAAGAGACACGGACATTCAAAAATGAAAGATAATGAAATATTATGCTGATGTCTGCAATCGAGACGAGAACAAACGGATGATCGATTGCGTAAAAGTGATAAGCCTATTCTAAGATCCTCTGAAAGCCGTTCTTCGAAACTATCGATTTCAGAATATTCAAAGATAGTCGCTCTACCCCAGTAGGTGTTGTCAGTTGATAACACGAAATCAATAGAGCTTTTATCTCTTGTAAGCTGCAGTAGCCAGAATCTTATACAGGGATGTTACCACACCGTTACAGAGACAAACAAATTATATAGAAAAGCTAGCATTTCAACATCTCTTTAAGCTACACGCCAATGCGCTTGCGCCTAACAACCTGCATTTCCCTTTCTCACCCTTTTTTTTTACACATTACGTCCAAACTGCCAAAATGTACGGAGCATGTGTAGAGCAGTTATGATCAAGTTAGGAATAATGCTTGATTGGACTTTCAAAGTTTCTCCTACAAATTTACATATTTCATGGTTCGAAACGCTGAACCATATAACTTAGATATATATCATTGTATCAGTATATGTATATATCTGGAATGAGAGAAGTATCAAATTGGACCCCAAAATACGCGTTTATAGCGCAGCCGTTTTGAGCACACCGTTGTACGTCACAGAATCGTGGACCCCATATAGGTGACATATCAGCTAGGTGTCTTCCACGAAAGGTGTCTCCGCGTGATCTGTGGCTATACTTTTACGATATGGTGTCCAATGCTGATCTCGCAACATTGACAGGTTTGAGTCTTTCCCGATGCAGTAACAAATTTGCTGGGGTGGTTATGTTGCAAGAATGAGTGATGACATAATACCTTAGGCCGTCATATATAGCAAGCTTGTCAGTGGACAAAGTACTGTTGGACATCCGTGGCTCAGCTATAAAAATAAACTAAACAATAAAATAACTTATCGAGAGTTTGGAGATTTGTCCACCCCGATCCACTGTTAGGGTGTCAGCTATGGGCAAATAACGAAATCCCACTTAAACAAAAATCAACAGTACATTTTTATTGTAAAATTACCAGCAATACATTTTTACAACAAAACGATAATCAATTCACTAAGTATAAAAATACATTTTTGTAGTGAAATTACCAGCAATACAATTTTTTAAAAATTAACAATACATTTTAACCTGCGAACAATACATTTAATTATCTAGAAACTTGTCAGTGGACAAAGTACTGTTGGACAACCGTGGCTCAGCTATAAACTAAACAATAAAATAACTTATCTAAAAGAAAACCAAAAAAACAAACATGTGTTAACCCTGTAATTATAAAATTATGTACAAAATATATGTAGTTAAAGTAGGTAACTCCCCGAAATCGCTAAAAAAAGAGCATAGCTTGATGAAAAAGACGCCAAACTTGCCGAAAACTAAATTTTATTGTCTAAATGCTTATGTTATCATTAAGAGGAAAGACCAAAGTTTTTTTTTAATTATTTTAAAAATTTTCCTTCTTTTAGAACATTCTAAATTTTGATTAAAAAACCTTTTTCTATTTGTGTCAGCGGAACTAGTAAATAACATAGACAATTTTTAGCACATTTTTTTTTTTTTGGTATGACACATTAATTTGAAAAATCGTGCAAAAATAGAAATAATTATCAGATGTTAATGAAACTTTCAGAAACTATTCACAGATGATCGAAATTATTATAAATATGTTTTTTTTTATGAAAGTCATGGTAGAAATATTTTTTTTAAATATTTATTACCCCCATAACTAATTTTATGAAAACGCTAGAAATTCGATCGCATCGGTTTTAGTGATTACAATAATTAAAAAGCACAGGGCTTTGAGGAATGCAAATCATGTTTTTTTTTGTTTTTAATTGGATACGCAGTACCTGAAAATCAGCTCTGAATTGTAACATACAAATTTCAATAAAACAAATATATTATTTAATTTCAAATGCTTTTATTTGCTTTTAGTAGAAACACGTGTGGAGAAGTTAATTTGATTTTTCAATTTCAACTGAGAAGGGTACCTACAAGTATCAGTATCATCTTATGAAATTTATATGATCTTATTTTTATATTAATCTCAGTTACGACATTTTTCCATAAATGAAATATCAAAATTAATAATAAAATGAATGCAAATACAAATAACAGTAGAATGTAATAAATGTACATAAAATTATAGTATTTTATGTACAATTCTGATAAAATTTCATAAGAAAGGTACCTATAAATTAATTAGATACCTTTCTTAAGAAATATGAAATTTAATGTCATTCTTAAGAGTTTTATTTTAATTTCTTTAGAATATATTTCCCATAAAGCATCATAAACGTAAAGGTGAAAGCTAAGTACAAAAAAAAAAAAAATTAGACCGCTGAAAGTTTTCGTTAAAAATAACGAGGTAAATAATTTGTTCACGTAAATGTAAATTATTTCACTTTTCTCCTTCCGACTCAAAAAAAACTAGATTATTTAACGAAAATTTCGGACGTGCTAGGAACGATTAAAAAATGGAAAAAAATACCCCCAAAATACTTTGACCTTTCCTCTTAATAATAACAAACATTTAGACGATAAAATTTTGTTTTCGTCAAGTTTGGCGTCTTTTTCATCATGCTATGCTCTTTTTTTAGCGATCTCGTGGAGGTACCTAAGTTAAAGGCTTAAAATTGTATACAAAATATTTAGATTTCGGCATTAAATAACCCATAGAGGTTGATATGCTCCAAAACAAATACATCCAAAACAAAATAAGGAATTAATCTATTTAAATTTATTTTAATTGGCAGTAACCATTTGTTATCTGAGTAGAATTCAGCAATATCCGTGCGAGAATTCAAAGCGTTAAAAACGAAGCCAAAATATAGGGCTAACATTCAAGCTTAGCTATTTTAGAGAACTATAAAATTACCGTACCCTTTTATAGGCCGAATTCGTGTATAGCGAATAATTCCTAAATTTTTTGACATAAATTTTACTCCATCCAGAAAAAAAATTGTGTATTACCTGTGTATTGTGCAACGGGCCACTGAAAATGCATGTTTTTTTTAACTTCTGCGTACGACACTTTATTTTTTGCGTAAAAAAAAATGATCATAATTACTTGTACTTAAGTATATACGGTATATCGTTTATAACAATATATTAATAGATGTATATTTTATACTTCTAAATATGAGCCCATTAGCTGACTCAGAATATATATGCAGCTTTAGAAAATTAGATAGAAGCATATTTTGGATGATTTCGCTGTCATTTAGTGTCCAATAATTTTTTTTATCGCAAATATTAGCTATACTTGGCGCTGTTCAAGATACAACTAAACACGGGGGATATAAAAATCACTTTGATAACTAAATTTATAAAAGTCAACCTACGCTCTCCGCTAATCATACAATTTAATCACTTTTCCATTTTGCATTCATTGTAATTTTGAAGGTAAAATTTTGTTGATAATCTAGTACAATAAATGAGAGGAAATTAATAATGTATTTTCCTCTAACTCAACGACACACATTCACGACATAGGCGATCATGGTTGTCTATAAAATCCTTTTGTTTTATTGTAATTTATTTATCATAAATCCTTGGGAAAGATTTCTTTCAGAGTTTTGAATTCAGGATCGTATTTCTCTTAAATTTTGCAACTACTTACGGTTAAAGGTTATTAGCTACTCTTCTATATGACCTATTGTTGGGTAAAGAAGAAACACATTAATGCCTGTTCAAGAGTCATCAGTACCAAAGTGAACGCAGAAATTTTGGTCAAATGTTGAACTCGGCCGCCGATTTCATTTTCTGCTCCGTAAGAGTTTAAGAGATTGCGTTTAAGCATGAAACACACCGTTGCCTCAAAGTACACGTTTATATTTGTATATGCTCTATCCTTTCTATTGGATACTTTAACCCATGAATATACCATACCTTAAAACTATATATATATATATATGTGTGTGTGTTTCATTGAAGACAAATGACAAGGTACTGTGATTAAGCTTTTTATTATATTTTTCTTGCATTCGTACAAGTATTTTCTTTTCTTGAAACAGATTGTTTAAATCATGTATTAAAAAGTGCATACGAATGTAGATATTCAGTTAAACAAAAATCATTGTTGATAATGACATAGATTAGTGGAAGGCGCTCGAATCCACAGATCATTTGGACAGTTTTTAACAAACTCGCCGATCTACCATCCATTCAACCAAAATATATTAATGAGGTTAACCTCTGTATCTTACTTCCCGTCTTTACTTCGTTATGCTTTGTGAGTGTTAACATTTCTAAACCATCTTTCCAGAAATTTCAACTGTATCTTCTTGACCGAACTCATTAATATTGTTCAAACGACACAGCTATCTAATAATTGGCTACACGAGTCGTCAATAAAATGCCAACATTTGCCTATTAATTTCGTACTTTTATCGGCGGTAAAAACCATTGTCATTAGTCAATATTACAGGTTATTATTCAGACCTGTTCTGGTTGCATTTATCTGTGAATATTGATTTCGGGTTATTTATTAGTAATTTATTCTCTATATATTTATGCTTAATCAATCATTAGCCTTGTCAAATTTTGATGTTTCAAGATTTCTCATTCATGGATATTGAATATTCATTGGCTTCAGTATTGATTTTCGAGGATATTAGTTAATACTGAATTAAGAGAATAATGTACCGGAAAGAATAAATAAAATTACTGAATAATTGAAACGTTTTCATTATCAATTTTATAAATTAGTTAAACCTGAAAAAATAACGTGAGTATCAAATTCTAAATTACCTTCTTCAAAAAGTGATACATGACTTGTTTGGTAATAAAATAAGCACATCCCATCTCCCCTCTCGCTTATAACCATCCATCACAATAAAATAAACGCTTTTCAGCACTAAAGAATGATTAGCTTCTACTTAGAATTGTTACTGTATTACAAGTTGCAACACAGTTTTTGCTTGATTCATTTAACAGCAAGATTTTTTATCCTTCTAATCTACTAAGAAAAAAATTCATTCCTCAGTCAAAAGTAAGGCAAACGTTTTCATAGCTATAGAAATTTCTAAATTTACGCCAAATTAAATATTGAGACAATTCAAAGTTCAGCAACAAATTAAAGACTCCAATTTATGCTACATATTGATAGCAACTTGTAGTTAATCTTTTTGACTTCTTATTTCTTTTTTGTTGATTTGTTCCTTAATTTTATGCTGAATATTTCCAGAGAAGCTGAGCTGATTTAACAAATCAACAAATTCTATTCTTTGGTTATTTATTTCTTATGCAAATATAATCAGCGTATGCAAATTAGATAACGTCGCCTTCATATTAAGAATGTGTTCAAACAATTGATAGTCACACTGAATTGGAAACTCCTTCGTAGGATATCTGCACACATTTAAATATTGCTTCATTGTGAATCATATCCACGTTTCATAACTCGTTTACCCGTGTCGTAAAAATGATGTTATATTTTATTAAGTTCTTAATGTTAATCTATTATAGTTTTAAAAACGGACATATTAAAAATAGCATATGTTGATAAATTAAAATATATTAAAACAAATTGTGGAAGACAAAGGAGACAAAATCATTACCATAAAATGGCAAATTGAAAAATTATATAAAAAAGGAGTTGGTATCTTTTTTTCTGAAAGTGTAAGAAATAGAAGGGGAAGCAGGGATGATGTTATACGTATTCCAACTTTTCACCTTTATTAAATATATCTTTATAAGAGCAACATTAACGCATAATTTAAAAAAAAATATCATCGATTCTCCCAGTGCGGAAAAGAAATGTGAGACGTCATTCAGTATCCAAATACAGGAGAATCCCGAAATTTGTGGGATGATTGGCAAGCGTAATGAAAACATTAAAAAATAACATATAAATAAAACATTAAACAAAAACATATAAATAAAAGCAACGCATAATATAGATAATGTTTGATTCCTTTAAACTTTAACGTTTCGACAATTTCTCTATCTCGATTACGAGAAAAAGAGTTACGTTGCCAGAGATATGCCGTTGAAAACCAGTTCTCTGGAAGCGTACAAGATGAATTACGTAAAATTAGTTCATTTGCTACATTCTTTTTGTGTTTCAATTTAATATAATGAGAAAATAATCATTTGAATATATATCGATATAAAATTAACCTTGATTGATTTGTTTTCTACGGCTTTTCAACCTTTTGCAGGTTATTCAGAAGTCAGAAAGCATTTTTCGATTGTAAGAATTTTTTTAGATAATAATGGTTTAGTGATACGTTTTTACTAATTAACCGATAGTTGGAGTAAGAAGAGATTGATTCATACCAATCCCAAGAGTATAAATAACCAAACAGAAATTGAAAATCGGCTTTCCGATTAACAATTCCGAGGCACTATCCACCAGCATACCCCACCAAGCATATCTAAGTTTACAGCATTTGGTGTTCCCAAGCAGTCACTCATCTAGATACTGGTCAAACCCGATGTTGCTTAACTTTGGTTATCGTACGGGAATTTTGTATTTCAATATATGTGGCCGTAAGACTCGACATCAGAATGTAACTTAAAATCATTAAGAACTTTTATGCAAGCGGCGAGACTAAAAAGACAGGGGACTAGGAATAATACTAGAACAAACCACGAAAAACGTTTCCCGGGATTCTGTCAAATATCTGATAGTATACTCATAGTTTAAATGAAAAGGAAAACTTTTCATATATTTATTGCGCCGACAGCACAAAGCACCGAGGGAGAAATTGATAAATTTTACTCCACATTAGACGACAGCAAAGCTCAGTGCAAATTGCAGGAAATTATTATCGTCATGGATGATCTGAATGTCAGGGTAGGGAAAGAAATAAATGGTAAATTCGAACAAGGAACCAGAAATAAATGTGGTGCGAAATGAGTCCAGTGATATAGGCAAACGATCAATACCCGATTTCAAGAACATCCAAGACATATATGGAGAAACGATGGATGAGAAACGAAGCACCAAATCGACTACATAACTATGAACAAGTTTTTAAGGAATGCAGTTTTGCATCGTGAAACACACCCAAATGCCAATTGAGGGAGCGACCAACATCCAGTGATGTGTAACCGTATAGTGAAACTACGTAAATTGAAGAGGGTCAAGGCAACACCCAAACTCCAATACGACAGATTCTGGAAAACCGAAACTGCAAAGATATGTATACTTCCAGCGTTAAACGCAGATAAAATGAACTAAATGAGGATAAGAATTCAAAGTGGGACATATTAAGAGAATCTTTCACAAAATCATCCTAAATAAATCTAAACAAAGAAAAAAATGAATGGATGACAGATGAAGTTGATGACGAATAGGAAATAGCAAACAATACCAAAGTATGTGACAGAATATCGGATATTGCCCGAACAAAAGAGAAACAAATGCCTACATATAAAACAGGAAAGTCCAAATGAAAAGCACGAAGAAATAGAAAGAATGAGAAACAGATAAAGCAGTCTATGCATAATGGAAGAAATAACAGGTGAAATGTGCCCCAACAATATGCATAAAATCAAAAAATGAAATATTAATTATATAGAAAGAAAAATACTTGAAAGATGGAACAAAACCATTGGGGAACACTTCCTATACAAAAAAGAAAACCTGCAATATACAAAAATATGGAAGGACGAAAAATATTAAAGGGGTCAAACTGAACAGAAACAAAGCAGCAGGATCCGGGAAGCTTTATATGTTTTCACCATTGACACAATTCCAGAAATAATAAATGATATATACAATAGTGTTGATATACCTAAGTAGGTCCAGGGCGTATACATATGTTTTATAGATTATGCAAAAGCATTTGGTAACGTATTACACAAATAACTGTTCAAATTGTTAGGTAAGATTGATTCATCTGAGAAATATATCAGGATAATCCAGAATTTATACGGATAGAAAATGAATGCAGTAAATATACAAAAATAGAAAAGATGTCTCTTCTTATCTGACTTATTTAACTTTTAAAGAGCGAATTTGAATTCTACCTGGGTTTATTATCGGTAGTCAAAATCTCAACATCATAACATATATGCAGATGTAGTTTTAATGGTAGACAGAGAACGGAAACTACAAGAACTCCTACAGAAGGTCGTAAATGAAAGTAGAAAGAAAGGATTAAACATCATTAGTAAGAATACAGAATGTATGGTTGTCAGCAAACGGAAGAGCTCAAGATGCGAACTACAAATTAGAGACTTCAGAATTAAGCAAGTACAAAAATTGAAATTCTAGTAAGTGTTTAAAAGAGAACGGAAAACGCGGCATCAGACTCTGAAGGCTCATTGGAATAGCGAAAGATATTAGGAAACAGGAAAATTACGTTAGAGACACAGAAAAGAATACTGAACTCTAATTTTCTAATTTCTGTTCTATATGGCACTTAATGGTAGACAATCATCTCACTGCTGAAGAATAGATTTGAGGTCACATGAATGTGGTTCTACAGAAGGATGATGAAAATATCATGTGCATGAGCAAGTTTAATGGGAAAGAACTGACAGTTATACTTAGAATCAGAAAGAAAATTGAAATTTCAAAGGCGAATAATGAGGAAAACGGCTTAGGAAATTTTACACACACAGGATATATTAAAAACCAGAAGGAAATAGGAAGAAATAGCAGAGAATAACCTGCCTAAACAGCGTGTATAATTGGTTGGCAGAATAGTGTTTAGGGGGATATAGCAAAAAGACAAACGTTACAAAAAGACACAACAGACAGTGAGTTGTGGAGAGCCACGATCGCCCACATCATAAATGGTCACGGAACATAGAATAAGAATCTATAAAGGATTTCGTTACATAGCTAGAGGGTGGTTATATATGTATTCTATTTTGAGGTCAATATTAAAGTAGTGTTTCTGATTTTTCACATTCTTATGGTTCATAATAGACTTTTAAATAACAGAATATATTTTGATTAACATTGCTTCATACAACTCCAATCCCTTCGAAAAAGAATGAAAGCATTGGAAACGTTAATCATTCAAGGAAATTGGTATTGACTTTTTGTTTACATCATGCAATCAATCGTCACCCTAAATAATTAGATTTTATTTGCTACAACAGATGACCCGATTTGTTCTTGGAATACAACATAGACAATTTACTTACTTTAATGCTGGGACATCGGTTCAGTGTTCTGAATTTAATAACCTGAATAAGTCTCTACTCTTAATGTTCTTATTTTGATTTTTGTTTTCTACATGCTTTTCTTGACGCTAAAATGTGGAAGGCAATGTTTTGACTAGTGTATGTCTCTTGCAGTTTTTCTTCTTTCTGTAGAAATGCAATTTGCAATGGAGGTGGGGGAAGCAAAAGTATATAAGCATAAATATCTAGTAGGTAAGAACAGAAAATAAAAGATGAAAAATAATTTGGTTCTTCACGTCACATCTTTTATTTCTTGTTTCAATTTAATTTTTTGTGGCCACTTCCATTAGTTGAAAATTGATTTCTGCCACATTCATTGTTTTTGTCGCCTATTTCCCTCAATAAATAAACTTTTATCCTAAAACAATTATTAACTCAATGTATTCTTTCTTGTTCGAAGCATTTACTCGTGAGTGAAAATCGTTTTTGGTTGAATCTGCTGGCGTTTTTTTCATTTGCGATTAGCAGGACGATTTTAAATATGATGAAATTTTCAAGCTATCGATTCATGTTTAAATAAGTATTCTTCTGGCAACTAGTTTTTTTTTGTTTTAAAATGAGCTAAGTTTTTTTTGTTTTAAAATGAGCTAAGTTTTTTTTGTTTTAAAATGAGCTAAGTTTTTTTGTTTTAAAATGAGCTAAGTTTTTTTTGTTTTAAAATGAGCTAAGTTTTTTTTTTGTTTTAAAATGAGCTAATTTTTTTTTGTTTTAAAATGAGCTAAGTTTTTTTTGTTTTAAAATGAGCTAAGTTTTTTTTGTTTTAAAATGAGCTAAGTTTTTTTTGTTTTAAAATGAGCTAAGTTTTTTTTGTTTTAAAATGAGCTAATTTTTTTTTGTTTTAAAATGAGCTAAGTTTTTTTTGTTTTAAAATGAGCTAAGTTTTTTTTGTTTTAAAATGAGCTAAGTTTTTTTTGTTTTAAAATGAGCTAAGTTTTTTTTTGTTTTAAAATGAGCTAAGTTTTTTTGTTTTAAAATGAGCTAAGTTTTTTTTTGTTTTAAAATGAGCTAAGTTTTTTTTTGTTTTAAAATGAGCTAAGTTTTTTTGTTTTAAAATGAGCTAATTTTTTTTTGTTTTAAAATGAGCTAAGTTTTTTTTGTTTTAAAATGAGCTAAGTTTTTTTTGTTTTAAAATGAGCTAAGTTTTTTTTGTTTTAAAATGAGCTAAGTTTTTTTTGTTTTAAAATGAGCTAAGTTTTTTTTGTTTTAAAATGAGCTAAGTTTTTTTTGTTTTAAAATGAGCTAAGTTTTTGTTGTTGTTGTTTTAGATTGAGCCGAGTTTGACAAGCACAGTTCATCCTCTAAAATTCCCTAGGAAAAAATAATATAATTCATATTAGACTATTATATCTAAGTGTCTATACATAAGAACATCTTAGTAAAAATGGTTCTGTTTGTAGGATTTGGCATCGGAAAGTTCCTAAATGAAGATCTCCTTGAAAACTCCATAACAGATTTCCTTCATTTGTAAAAACTGAAAGGATGTTCGATAACGTTTTTCATTGGCGAATTAACAAATATTTTCTACGTTTTCTCGTATTTTGCTGATGTTCTTCCTATGAATTCTTTCTTTGGTCTCCCTGAACATTCATACTTTGTAATCTATACATGACCGGCTTCAAAACGTAAGTGATAGTGAAAATTCAATGACAGAAACCTGACAGAAGATTTCCATGTTTTTGGTAGCGGTATGGTCGAGCTACACTACTAAAATCTTATGCAGTTAATTTGCTTAGATTTTTCAGCTATTGTAAATATCAGAGAGCCGTTCCAACATCACATTACAAAATCTCACATAATAATTTAAAAAGAATAAATACGAGGGTGGGATAAAAATGTCATGGACTGATTATGAAAGAGTAAAGCTCGAGCTTTGAAATCTTACATCAATTTCAACTTTTCTTATTAATGAGTGCATTGTTTCTTTCAATATGTTGAACAGGATTAATATTTTCCTCAAAGGTGGAAGTTGCAGGAGGTCAAAACTTTGGCTAATATTCAAAACTCCCCTTTCCCCTCATAAATTCAGCTTCCCACCTTTGCACTGTTGATAAATGTAGAGGGTTGAAGTGTCATCCTCTAATGTAACAATAATATCATCATGAATATTCTTGGGGCTAAAACTTTTTTCTACAGTTACTTGACCACGACTCTAAATTTTGTCGATTTTCAAGAAAAGTCGCTAGTATTTACTTTTGAAATCTTCTTTGAACAGCCAGATGTCAGTTTACCTGGAAATAAACAATGCAGGTACTAATAAGAAGAGTTTAGAAAAAAATATTAGACAAGTATATAGTCGCCGTTGTTTTTAACAACTGTCTTCCATCATTCTACAAGCTTGTTGATTCCATTGTCGTAGAAACTTGGGGTTTTTTGGAAGTGAGTTGTGAGTGTTTTCGTCTGATTGTACAGTCAAACCGTTTCTCATTTAAATAGTTCTGTAGATAGTGGAACAAATGAAAATCTGAAGGAACCAAGTCACAAGAGCACAATCAAGTTTGTCCCGTTCCGTCTGAGAATGTGGCACCCACGTATCGAGTTTGGAAACGAACCCAAGTTCCTTCAAATGGCGAAAGGCAGTTGAGATATCGATTATCAAAATTTTAGCAATCACTTTTTCGTTAAAATCTTCGATTTATTCTCCGCGATGGCAATCAGAAAGTCTTCATCAATATCGGAAGGTCACCCGGAGTTTAAATCACTCTGATGAAACCATTTTTCTATCGGCCAAAGAGATGGAGCACAATCCAGATAAACCTTCTGAATGTTTTTTTTGTTGTTGCAGTTATTACTCCTTTCCGAAATTCATAGAGAATAATATGTCGAGGGTGCAATTTTCATCTTCCATCTTTAAGGCATTCATTTGTAGACAAAATATTCATCAAATGTAAGTCGTGTAGCGTTATTGTGTGCGTATGTCCACGTGCCTCTGCGTTCTAGTAGGCATTTTTTTGTCTATTTGGTAGTGTCCGTTTGTTTAATTTCTATAGACTGTAGTGAGAAGAAGATGGGAAGTGTGTACATGTATATGTGTGTATAAGATATATAGTTTCTTTATGTGCATCGTGAAATTTGGAGATTGTGGGTGGGTTAATTCTATTATAGATAGTTTTAATCATTTCACGCCAAGTGAGGCAATAGAGCCACTAAGACGCAAGTGGTTACTGAGTGTGAGACAATAAGAAAAATAAAATATTATTAAGGGAACAAAAAAACTGGAATTAAGAAGACAGAATATAAGGATTGATATTCTATTTAGATTTTTCAAGATGAAAGTTAACTGGAAAGAAAGAAGGCGAAGGAGCATTCCACAAGCGAGAAGTGGGAGAGAAGAATCTGTTAGCGTAGAATATGATGAGGCCTAGACGCCATCCTAGTACTGTTCGCCTGAGTTCTTAAAAACTGGAACTACAGAAGAAGATTTCCAATAAGCAGAAAAGTTAGAAACAGCAAGGAGTTTATTGTAGAGTTTAGAGAGAACAGGAGCCAGTACAGGGGCACAACTCTTAGGAGCAATTGCAGGTATTCCATCAAGTCTACTTGCTTTTCGGGCAGTCCATTTTAGAGATTATAGCCGAAATCATGGAGGGGTTATATGCATATCACTCAATAGAGACTTGGTGGAAAGTCAGGCAAAGATATTCCTGATGAATCAAGTGTAGAATTAAACGAGAATTTACGAGTAAAACCATTTTGCTTTATCAGCAGAAGATGCTAACAACTCAAATTGAATGAAGAGAGGAAGAAAAAAGGCTTACTTTTTTAGCATGCTATCACAGATCCGCCAATAGTCACGAGAACCAAACTTGTTAGACGCTATACAGTGCCTCGTTCTGTCAACAAACAAAGACTTAGCTTCTTTCAGTCAATTATGAGTGATACACACGCGTTCAAGTATCTTTCGATACATGACTGACGAGGCAGATTTTCCCGCACTAGGTTGCCATTTGTTTCCGTGGTAGACCAGTTACCTTCAAGGCTATAGAACCCGGTGTGTCCTGCCATTTACTTATAGCTGTGGGGGGAAGCAGAGGATTCATACCTTTTCCAAGGATATTAGCACGGAAGTGAATGTAATAGATTCGACTAGATTCGTCAGTGCGAGCTGCTATCCATTACTCCATCGTACCCGTTTACAATTATTACGAGCAGCCTATCACGCTGTTACAGACGGAAAAGTTATTGCTGTGGACGATAACGGCTGAACAGTCCGGTGTGAACGAACGAGAATATTGTGGTTTCGCCTGTTATTCCCGAGATGATAGAAAAATATCGATGGCGGCTTTAACCTAAAAAGTAACCGCTGTCTCACAAATTTTCTAAACTTGACAAATGATAATTTCTTTTTACTAAATTGCTAAATGAACGTTGGATAATTTATGGTTAACATTGTCAAGGTATTTTACAGGAGAATTTCGTCAGTAAGCAGTAAGCAGGTAACAAACCAAGAGAAATATTTTATATTAATATATTTCAATAATATTTTAAGACAATGAAATGCTGAAATAAATTTGCAGATAAATTTCCGAATAAAATGCAAAACGGAAATAATATTATTTACATTTATTGCAGTCGGACTAATGTCCTCATCTTTGTTGTTATTATTACAGTATCTCGATCGTCGTACTGTCCGACCTTCTTCAGTTTTTTGTTATTTCGGCTAACCTCCAGTGAATTTTTAACTAAAATATTTATTTAATTTGCGGAGGTAGAGTCTTCTCATTCGATTGTCCATGTCACGAGATAATTCTTGTTCGCTTTATTACTGTTATGGTACTTTTGTTCTGGTTCCACTATGCATTACTCGGTTTAAACTCACAATTAATAAAATTTATTTTTGTACAAAAAGAAATGTGGCTCAAGGCCAAAAATGGGAATGAGGAAAGCTGATTTTAATCTGTCTTATCTTAAACTTAGCGACGATCAATGACCCAAACGAACTATACAATATTCCTTGCACCAAAACACCACATTCTTACTACAACAACCACATCAAAGTCTATAAAATCCTAGCTAGTCCTCATATGTACAATTTGTCTGTGGGGGTGGGGAATAAAATAGCAACTTTCAAAACATGAAATCCCAATGAATATTTACAATGTTTAAAATATTATGCACGAGAAACTAAGAAAAATCTGTTAGTAATAAACACCTCAATCCTTAAACTCACAATTAATATGCCAGCAAATTCACGTAACAACGCATTAAAGCACTAGACTAGTCCATTATGATTCAGAACAAACAGGACTAGTTATAAATGAGTAGCAATAAAAAGAGAAATTGATAAGATATATCAACGTATGGGCAGTGGAACGAAAAGTCAACCTGATTTTTCTAAAGAAACAAACAATTTTATACAATGTAGAATGCTGCCGATTTTCACAAGCATTCTACTATTCCATCTTCATTCAGCTTCCCGTCCAGTATCTTCTCTTCATAAATGTCAGCTAAATCAATAAATTTCCAATCAAACTCTCTTGTTCGATTATTTTGTGAGGACATTTGCGAGAAATAAAACAATATCTTGTATTTATGTATTTGTATTTGCTATTCATACTAAACTAAACTATTTTTTTATATTGCAGCAATTCCATGGCCTAGGTGATTTGTTCTGCATTCATTATTTCATTTATTAGGTGTTTTAGAGAAGCCAATATTTTCCCAAAGACAACATTTCAGAGCCACAATGTAAAACAGGAAATTTAATGAGATACGTAAGACGCTATAAACTGGTATGTGACAAATTTCAAACAATATTATTCCAGTTAGACTTCAGATTTTCAGTAACATATATATATTAAAAACATAAACATATGGAAACATTGAGATCTTATTTAATTTTTATTAAATAATCCAAATTAATGTTCTGAAAGTACAATTAGATGAATATAACTTACCACCTAATTACTGTATATTTATACATAACCCTCTAATTATTGTATATTTTATTATGGCTTTTAAACGTACATTTTAAAAGAATATATTAAAAAGTCAAACATGGCTAACTGGTTAACGCTCATCGCCCTTTAGGGCTCAATATATGTTTTGTCCACGATTGAACTCTAAAGAGCGTTGAACGATGACATGTTAGCCCTTTTTTGAATTGTTATTTTTTGTGTTATATTTGTGAGTAATTATGTTTTTCTTATCCATAATATCTCCAACTTTATATATTTGTGCATATTAATATATACTTTTTTTTGCCCGTTTTTAAAGCCATCATAAAATTTGATACTTTCTATATTTTTTCTTTTAATGCAAATGGCTATACTTTTCAATGTTCTTTAAAATATCTTAAACTATAATAAAAAAATTCTTGTACTCTATTGAAATCCTTTCTAAGATAAAAAAAAATGAGACATATTAAATGATGTCCCGCATTATATAATAAACCATCTTTCAAAGATTTTGTCACTGTTATCTGTTACAAGTTGTTTGGAATTCTCTACTGTTTCGTACGCGAACAAAAACAAATCGATCCTAATTTATATAAATTAGGATTAAATATTAATCAAATTAAATTTATTTCTAATTAGGAATATTCAGTAAAGTCATGGAACTTGTATCGGTGCTATTTACTGCCTTATTTACGAATATAATAAGTCTTTCTCTATGTTGAAAGTAATCGGAATGCTAATTGAAAATAATATCACCATAGTGATAAAAATAGACAATTTTATTCCTATGTGTATGTATATACAGTATATTTTGGGTTTCATAATTGAAAAATGTATCTCTCAATAATTATCTTCCTGTCATTCCTAATATTACTTATTCGAAAGGAAAATAAATTTACGTCCGGATCTGATGTTATGGCTTTGGGAACATTAGTCATATGGAAGGAATGTATGAGGACTGATAGACAACTTTCTAAGATTAGGACTTCACATTATTTCCACATCTTTATTAACGGCGTCATTTAAAAGTCGAAATTCCTGAAAAAAAAAAGTAACAAAAAATATTCACAAATGAAGTTCAGCTTCTTAGAAATATTTCTATCAAACCACAGACATCTCGCTTCCCGGCTTCATCCTGTAGTGCATTTCGTTATCCCTAAATTGTGCCGACTTTTCCAATACATATTGTATATGTGCAAACAGTTGGTCTCTATAGTTTTATGCCGACACTGTTCGTTAATCACCAATCACGTCAAAAACGTTATATATATATATATATATATATATATATATATATATATATATATATATATATATAACATTTTGTTTATTGCACCTAAATTTAAAAAATGTATGTTTTGCTGATGCGTATTAGATATTAGATTTAAATGTCATGTCTGGATAATAATTTGAACGACATGCTAGTGTTGTGTTTTAATATGATATATAATATTGCAAATTTATTAATAAAGACTTTTTTATAATGATTATATCTTATAAATATATTGTTTGCTTTAATTTCCTCTACAAATATGTTATACTTGTATGTGCATGATGTGATCATTATAACTCCAAAGAAACTGCCATTTAACCTACTGACCTAATCTGAGTGTATGTACAATAGTAGGCTTGTAATTTTATTGATCAGAAATATTTTGGTTACAAAAATCATATTTATAAGTACGACAAATTGTTGGCATGTTCAAAAGGTAATTGTTTTGCAAGAAAAGGTTATAAATACAAATATACGCTAATTTTATTTACATATTATTTATAAAGAACACCGGCATCTTCAACCGTTCAATGATTGCCAGCGAACGGAAGGCAAATGTTTGATTCTACCTTTAAAGAAATCTGTTTTTTTCCTCGAAAAATGTTTGAAAAACCGCTTTGTAATTCTTCTTTGATTCTAAATGTTCTGACACTTATTCAATATTATACTGAATGAAAGAAATCTGTTAGTGCTAAAATCTGGTGAGTATAGTTGATATGGAAGAACTTCACATCGAAAAGATCTTATTTTTTTTTGAGAGGCTCATTTGCAGAGAGTGACCTTTCATGTCCATGATGGAGGATAAATCGTTTTCCTTTTTACCAAAGCAGGACGTAATGTGTCGTCTATCCGATCAATTTGCTCGCATCAATTCTCTGCAATGATTGTATTTTCATATTTCAGCAGCTCGTAATGGACAACATCTTTCATATTCCACCACAGGAAGTGCAAGGATTTCTTGTGTCAGTAATGGTCCTACTTTCTCAGTTTGTCCTTAACAATGTCTTTTCATTTTCTTTCGATATGCAAAACGCATTTTCACCATATGTAATAATGCGATACAAAATTTCTCAATTGAAAAGCCATGAAGAATTCAAATTCTCTCTTTGAAAAAAGTCCCAACGAATCTCTTTAAAAGACAAACCATTTGATAGAAAAGATTATAAACTAATACTAGATGCATCTTCTCCCCATTCAGCTTTCATTTTATCTTGAGTGAATCATAATTCATAATGATGAAATACATAATTACTTTCTGAACAGCTTAATATATGTGATGATGGATACTAAAAACAAATGAGATATAAGATATTAAATTAGTACAGATAATATTTAGTGAAGCAAAGAGCAATCCTTAATACAGAGTCAATTTCTTTGCATTGAAGTCTTAAGATCTCATCTCCGTTTCTTGCAGTAGGGATTATATCATGATGTTCGAATAGACATATTTACTTTCTATATTACACCAACCAAACATTTTTTCTAATAAAAAATGAACACATGTCTAACATAAAATAAACCGAAATCTTAAATTATTGTATCTGCTGTGGTTCTCTTATGAGATTACAGCTTTTCCATTTCTGCACTTGCTTTGTTAAATATTCGATCTTTCCTAAATGTCTGCAGATGTGAAGGCGCGTAATACAATTATTCGAGGGATTATGAAATCATAATTTGATAGCTGCTCCCCACTCCAGGGTATTAAAGTTTCGATAAAAACGTCGAATATCTGCAAAAATGTCTAACGGGCTATTTATCCAATGTTTAAACTTGATTTATTCTCGCGCTTTTATAGCAGACCTTTTTGCCAACTTTAACACACAATGGCGCCAAGGAAATGGAGACATCCAATCAACTGAAAAGGTATCTGCAAATACCAGAGCTTATAATATTTTTCCACACACAAAGACACAACCACTTTTCCTCTTTAGTTGAAAACAGCGAAAAATGGAAGAAAATTTAAGGGAAACACGACATCGTATCAACCTTTTCGAGTTTCATGTAGCAAAGAAGTAGGTATACCCAACTAAAATCTTAATGTTTTTTGCAAAAATATTAATTACAAATCTAAAAAAGAGTTCATATTCTTTTTCCAATTTTGACATCAAACATAAGAACACAACGTTGCGTCTTATAAAGAAAAAAACAACACAAAGACTTTTAATTAAAGTTTAATTAAACGGCTATAAAATCAGATTTCTTCTTTAACCAGTGAAAATATCATCAATAACCGTTATTTCATTGATAGAAAGTTCGATATTGTAAACAAATAAAAAATATACCAAAAATGAAAATAATCGTAATATCAAGCCAATTGAATGGAAAATAGTTATTTTAATCTTTCTTCGCTTTAACAAGACCAACAATTCCCAAATTTTATTTATAAAACATTAAAAATATAACTTTTTAGATCATGAATAGTTTGCATCTGTCAGTACGAGTTAAATGCCAATTTGGGTAACTGAGGTGATTGACGAGAGCCATTGTTTATTCGTTTTGTCAAGTTTTAACTGAATGGCTCCCGTTTGTGTGTATGGCGACCCGTAATAAAAACCAATAATTTATTTTTGTTAGCCAATTACTTTCTGTAATTTTTTTGTTGTTGATCCTCAAGAAATTCATTTTAAAGAACAACCATTACTTATAAAAAATTAATCCGCGAACATATGCCGCATGAAATATTGATAAAAATAATTAAAAAAAATTGAATATTTACTATTTTTTGGTCTCAAGGAATAAAATATTTTTGCTGAAAATAATTATTATATTATTTAAAGAAATAAAAATTCCAATCTGGAAAAAGTTTTGGATGCAAAATGTATTATTTTCGAAATAAAAAATCGAATGACTTTTACACAATGAAATATTGGAGCAAATAGAAAAACTATATAGAAGACCAGTGCAAAATATATCATGAGTTTGCATGCATATATAAGCTAAATCTAAAATTAAAAATATATAAATCCTTATTTAAATAATCTACTCAGAGTTCATATTTTCTTCTTCCTCGTCTGTAAAATAAAATACTACAATTAGATCAATATGCATTAATTGATCTACAATTAGATCAATATACTTTAATTGATCTACAATTAGATCAATATACCTTAATTGATCTACAATTAGATCAATATACCTTAATTGATCTACAGTTAGATCAATATACCTTAATTGATCTACAATTAGGTCAGTAAACCTTAACCTCTAATACCTGTATATTTTATTATGACTTTTAAACGAACATTTTAAAAGAATATATTTAAAAACTCAAAAAGTACTAACAGGTTGTTTGCTCATCGCTCTTTAGAACTCAATATGTTTGATCTTGGCTTGGGCTATGAAAAGCGTTGAAGGATAACAGGTTAGCCCTATACTCGCTTTATTGTTTTTATATTATAGTAATTATTTTTTCTTATCCTTAATATTTGTCCCTTAAACTGCAATTTGCATTATGAGATATATCCATAACGACAATATTACTTTGTAATATTATTGGTTAACTCTTCTACAAATTCTATAGATAATTCTTTTGAAAGTAATGCAAGAGATATACATTTATTTGTTCTTTCAATTAGTCCGTCTTAGTATCAACGTTGATTAAAAACAACGTGTGAGATTGAGATGCAGAAATCATTACGAGTCTGCGCACTCGTAGTTAATAATAGTATCCAATCAGCAACCATGTAATATTTTTCAAAAATATTTTAATAGTTGGAAAGAATATTATTTGAATATCTTGTGTATTAATTTAGAAAAGAAGAAAAAGTTTTTAAGAACTAACATCTGAAATTGATACACCTTATGAAATATTAATTGAGGAATTTTTTTAAATATCAAATTATTAACTAGAAAATTAAAAAAAAATTATATCTAGAAATATTAAACTTTGTTACAGACTAATTTTTTGTTGTAGAATATAAATTCAAAAATAAAATTGAAAAATCTTCAAAACGGGTGATATTTTTAAAATTTGGGATTTAGGCAGTGTATCACTTTTTCGAATGTTCATTTTTTCAGTGGTTATTTTCCAAGGACTTATCTTTAAAAGTGTAAAACCCAATGTATCAACGCGCGATACACAATTGAAAATCATCCTAAAAGTGAGTGCAGTTGTATGAAAATATATTTTTTCACTAAAATCTTGAAGATTTTACTTTAAAAGATTCTTTCTTTCTTTTCCAACAATTCCTAAAGTTACATTTAAATCCAATAAGTAGAGGAATTTTGGAAGATGTTTTAGAATCAATGCGTTTTTACGCCACAAAAAGGCAATGATAGCTTTATGGTGATAATAAAATCTTTAAACGCAAATATTTCCGATACTGCTTAAAATATAGAAGTAAAATTTCTATCACTATTTTTCATTCTTTATGCTTTTGATTAGCATAGAACATTAAATCATAAAATAAAATTGTATTATTGCTTCAGATTTTTTTTCTACTCAAGTGTCCAGTTTTAGCGATGAAAACTGAAGATATCTACAAACACTATCTCTTCAAAACAGACAGCTTGTCAGGAGATAGTGTCTATATGTACAACTTTTTTAGTTATTAGTTTTTAACTTTATCTCCCAACAGAAAAAAAATATAAAACTGCCTGCATATAATAAGCTGAACTATTTTATAATGTTGTTGATTTAACACGTGAATTGTACAGTTTGTGCGCTGAGTACAATAAATTGAAAACAACACACCCAAACATTCATATTTAAATTTGTTGTGATATTGTATAGCAGAAAAAAATTATTATGCAGAACAAAACGTTAGCTTAACTTAGCCTGTGATTTTTGTTAGCCTAACATTTCTCACCTGCTTCAGTGAAATCTTTCTTAAGCGCGTTACGTGTCTCGCAAAGATGATTTCAGTTTATAAATATTTAAACAATTTTACAACTGTTAGCGAAGAGGTGAACTTTTCTGAAATTTCATTTTCAACAGCTTATATATTTCTCGGAAGTTTGCGTTTTGAGTGTCAAACAAGAGTGATATTGACGAAGAAATCTTTTAAATTATTTGCATTCAATTCTCTTATACATTTCAAAGCTGATTACTTAGGAATTCTTAGAATGTCTAGATTGAGATGAAGGAAGAAAAACAGAAGTAAAAGCTTATACACATTCAAAAAGATGATAATATATAAAAAATTATATTGTGTATATTTAGGCAGCATATTTTCATTCAAACAGGTTTGGTTAAATAATTTAGACATATCATGCCAATTGGTTTTCGTCATGATCCTTTCAAGTTTGTGGATTAATTTCTTGGTCGCCTTAGAAAATTGATCAAGAAAAATACCAAAATTTTCTTTCAAATAGTTTTTATTTTCCCAAGTACTTTCAATCTCATCTGAGACCATCTTCAGGGGGTTAAATTGTCTGTGAGTATGTATATGTGTTTCTGCAAATTTAAAACATTTCAAATGTTCGTTTTTACTGTTTATTTTCTAAGGTTACCAAGAAAGTAATCGGCGACATTAAAAGGATCACAATGAAACCTAATCGACATGATATGACTAAATTATTTCACCAAACCTGTTTGAAAAAAAAAACTATACATAGAAACATACATACATACAATAATAACAATAATAATAATAATACAACTGGAAAAAGTAAGCGAAAATGACAAGAATTTGACGAACAGAACATGTTGGGCAGAACATTTGCCCAAAAGCACCCAATAGATAACTGGATTTATAATATTCAATAAATTAAGATCAGTTCTAGCGCTATATTTATTTAGTCTACTCAAGAGTTTTGCGTAGACATGGTCATCAGGAACAGATTTTTTATGAATCCATTGAAGTATTATTAACTGATGTCATATATACACACTTTCGGAACGCTAATTCTAAATTTAAATTTCAAATTTTTATAAACAGAATATTTAAAATTAGAACGAGTTATTTTTATAATATCACGATATATATATATATATATATATATATATATATATATATATATATATATATATTGTGTGTATTTAGGCAGCATATTTTCATTTATACACGTTTCATTAAAAATATAGACAAGTGTTGTCTACTTATTTTATGTAAAATTTTTTCGTATCTTCTGATAAGTTTGGTAACATTATCATTAAATAAAAAAAGAAATTCACAATATTTATCCATTATTTTTAATAAAATCTAAGCTTTGGCTTACTCAAGCCATTATCAAAGATGTAATTACAAACATATCAAATAATATACGGACACGACAGTGATGATAGACTGTCATTGTTTTATTTATAGTGGATCACTAACAACGATGAACACGCGCATATAAGACGCTAGAAGCGAAAATCGCACCGCATCTCATGACGTCACACATGACTACACGAGAGTGAATTGTAGAATGAAATAAGGAAAGCCGTTGGTATAAACCAATGGCTTCTGTTACCAATTATAGAAATTATAGACATTTAAGAATATTTGTAGAGATTCCATAGTTGATTTTGTTTAGGTTGGGTTTTAACTGTTTGATGTATAATGCTTCAAGTATTTTTTAGTTTTTGTCTATTGTTTTTCATGTCGAAGTATAGTTGTGTTTTCGACAAGTATTTTTACGGAATTGTGTGCGGGCAGGCATGTTGTTTTTAAATGCCTAAAAATGTTAGAGTTTTCATTAAAATGTAGTGTCAAGCGTCGTGAAAGCGAGTTTGTGGTGTGACCAACATAAATATTATTTAATTCGTTGAGATACAACTCTCCCAAAGGGTACTTGAATTTATAAACTATGTTGGTTTTTTTGCAAATCACTAACCGGGGAGAGAAGAATCATTGCGAAGTATTAAGTTGGATATACTAGATTTAGTGTAGTATATGATTAATTTAATTTTTTTTGCTAGGATCTGTAGTTGATATATTAGAATTTACTAAATTTTTTAGTATGTGTTCATCTTGTTTATAATTAGTATGCATTTGATTACGATATAGAGATTAATATATTTGAGATCAGTAGAAGCAGTATTATGTACAGTTTGCTTATTATTGAGATTTCTAAGAAAGCATCTTATTTGTTCATCAACTATATAGTTTGGAAAGCTATTATTAATAAGTGTCTGTTTTATATTCTTTAGTTCACTAAAAAAATCTGTTTGGTGGATGAATTAGTTTCTGCACGATGTATTAGATTCTTTATAATTGCTATTTTGTAGTAATATGGGCATTCGCTCTTGTAGTTAAGTGTACATGAATTTATGCTTGTAGGTTTTTTATGGCGAAATAGTAAATTTTTTTTTTTATGTTTATCAATATGTCAATATATATATATATATATATATATATATATATATATATATATATATATATATATATATATATAAGTAAACACTTAGAGGCGACAGACTGTTTCAAATCGTCAGGTGGCGTGTGTAAATATAAAGTGAACATTGAAGTCAACACTCGCCTCTAAGTGTTGACTTCAATGTTCACTTTTATATATATATATATATATATATATATATATATATATATATATATATATATCGTTAATTCAGCAGCAAGAATTTTCTCAAACATCTTTTGTTAAATAATATGGACTACTTCTGTCTATAAATTCTTTTTTAATAAATCTTTCACATTTCCGAATATGTTGTTTTGTGCTGTCGGTAAATTTTCAAAAATATATATTAACTTTTATTTATATTATTTTTTCATGAGTAATTTCGAATGATGATACATTCGCTTTCAAGGGCAAAACTTGAAAACGAATGGAGAAACCTACATTGGATTGGAATGAGTTTTGTTCTGAAATCGCTAAAAGTCACTTATTTTAGCTATATTTACAAATCTCTCAGCAAAACGTAATTCTCTATTAAAATAATCATACAAAAAGAAAATATATATTTCTTAAACTTTACTTGAGGAATATTAATTGATTTAAAGTTTAATTAATCTGATTAGGAAAAGATATTAATTTTAGTTTAAAATATCACAGAGAAGCATTTTTAACACTGAAGCATGTATTTTTATGAGATGCTGACAACTATCTCGATAGACTTATGTTTAGGAGTTTTTTCTCAAGGTGGAGGTATTTGCAAAAATACTTGATATCTATAAAGTAATCCCATATAATTTTTGAAGTGCCCATTAAAAATTAAAATATACCAAGTAATCCAGTGTTTATTGAATTGTAGGTAATTTGGTTTTAAATTTGGTTTTTAAATTACCATTCTTATTTTCTAATAATATCGTGTACGGATGTCCGCATTTAGAAAAATCAGCACGGTTTTAAATACAACAAAAATTCAAAATTCTTTTTAAAATACTGGCTATTGCTGAATTGTTGTAAGCTTATCATTTTATGATTAGTAAATATAATTTCTACTTAATAAAAATACTTACCGCTACAAATTACCAATACAAAAATTTAAAAGATTTAAAGTTTTATAAATTATTCTAATTAAAATTTTGAAAAATGTAAACAGTTCTTGTAAAAATTCGTTATTTATCGAAATAAAATCTTACGACAATAGTGTCCATGATATAACTAATTCATAAAAACAATTATTTTTTTCTTCTTAAATAATGTATTAGTGTTATTATATTTAGATTCGGTGAAGATGTTCTGTAACTTGAAGTCTCCTTTATTTAGGACGTGTACTGATAACTAAAATATTTCGAAATTTCGTAAAATTAAATGAGATAGGTCAACAGTTGTAAAATAATAGCACGTTAGTGAATGTAATATGTACATATATATATATATATATATATATATATATATATATATATATATATATATATATATATATAACAAAAAGATAAACCTATCAAGGAAGGTAAAAATAATTACTCATACTAAAGTTGTAAATCAAAAAATATAATAAAAAACAATAAAGCAAGAATAATCCATTAACCTATTGTCGTTCTTCAGTGCCCAGTCGAAGCGAAAGCATATATTTAGCTCAAAAGAACGTTGAACGATAACTAATTAGCCCTTTTGAATTTATTAATGTATTTTGTAAATATATTCTTTTATTCTATTCATATATAATTTCGTCATTATGCATAATTTCTAGTAGCATTCACAATATTCAAATTTACTGATAATTTATTTGTTTATTTCAAAATTAGTTAATTACGTTATTTATTTTATATTTTATTTTATTTGTATTTTTCTTTGTTATAATTTAAATTATTTAATTATATTATATATATATACATATTATATTAAGACATTTTTAAATGCTCTGTTTATAATAAAAAGTATTAAACAACATTTACCGTATCGGAGGACGAATATTTTCTGTGAAAAATTTCTCAGATATTCAGGCCGGTAAATGTTGTTTAATACTGTTTATTATAAACAGAGCATTTACTTAAATATTTGTATCTATAAAAAGAATGTTAAACATAAAAATGTCTTAAAATAATTGTCGGACTTTGTCCATTTCATAATGCATACATATTATAATTTATTTATCTTTATTTGTACATTTTTAACTATAAATCCATATATATATATATATATATATATATATATATATATATATATATATATATATATATATGTATATATATATATATATATATATATATATATATATATATATATATATATATTTGGGGGGCTTGATGTGAGTTTGTAACCCTGGGTTTCACGCTTTTGCGATCGTCAGACAAACTGATTAATTTTTAAAAAATATGGGTTTATGTAGATTGCGTGTATTAGTGTTATTATGGGAGTGGGGGGAATCGTCGTCGTGATGTCATAACGCAAACATAGATGCATGTCAGTACATCAGATGAGGTACGCAGACACACATACACACTTGCTTATATATTATTTTTGTTAAAAGCTTCGTGTTAACCTCTGGATTTAATTACTACTAACTTTCATACTTCTTTGGTTTAATTAATTAAGATAGAATGTTAAAAATATTATACCCATTGATGTCCAACTTTCAGAGTTCGGGTTACTTAAAATTTTTAATCCTCCGGCTCTAGGGTTAACATTAGTCAGCAAGGTTGATTAGGCAAAAAGAGATCAAATTTTATGGAAACTTCATGCTGTAATGGGTTTATTTCATTATTACTACTGAATATGGTTACGTGGCTGAGTGGTATATAAACATTCGTATTCTGACCATGAGACACGGGTTCGAATCTCACCATGATCGATTATCGGATTTTATCGGAGAGGCACCGTTGGAAAGTGCCTGAAAACGATACCACGGGTTAAAATGTGTAGACGGAACCCACAAGTCATCGTAGTTGAGCATGAAGACCTTTTTCAAATTGTTGATCACGCTAAAGCACACGCTCTTTGCCAAAAATTGTAACGAAGGTCTGCTGAGCATAGTTGCAGTATGGGTCTGTGGGAGTTGAACAAATAAAAATGCGCCTGAGCGGCGTTTGCAATAGTGATTGACTAGACGCCCTAGACGGGTATCCTCGTATACGAGCTATACATACTCTACTATACTATAAAAGCCTTCAGGAAAAGAAATGCCAACTGGCTCAAAGTGAGCTAGTAAATTAATTTTGAAAAAGGCACACAACTTCCAATTTTTAGCCAATTCTTCGAAATCCTGAGGGTGTCCCGAAACATTTGGTCGATATATATATATATATATATATATATATATATATATATATATACTAACAAAATTTGTCGAAGATGATAGATGCGTATTATGCTTTTTTAAGTAAATTCTTTTTGTTAATTTTTTTAATTTCCGTGTGCTAGCGTTGATATTCAAGAATTGGAATTCAAAATCACCCTCAAGATGCTTAACGGAATTTTGAAATTCATTGAATTTATTTTGTTATTGATAATAACTAAAGCCAGTCGAAAGCACGGAACATTGAAAAGAACTCACATGAACCGTGTTCCGTTTGTTTATACCTTCAACTCCAAGAGACGGAAATTAATCCGTCAACAAGAAATATTTATTAAAAATATAATATACATAACTTGTCTGTTACCTTCAACAAAACTGACTGAATCTCTCTCACACACACGCACCCCCCCACATATATATATATATATATATATATATATATATATATATATGTGTGTGTGTGTGTGAAGATAAATCGATAGATAGATATTCCTGTTTTAATAAGACGTTCGATGTCCAATCTCGTAGACGTTGTTTAAAAAACGGTGTGTGTAAAAAATAGATTATATCTGTAAAAGGCCAATATAGATAAAGATGAAAGGAAAACTTATCTCAGCCGACGCGTTCTGTGGGACTTTATAAAGGCAAATGCGAGATGAAAACAATATGCATCACGCAATTGCATCTTAAAAGACAACCATGAGAAGAAATGAAATTAACAACAAATCCCTTGAAAATGGCTAAATATTTAGCCGAAAGCGCTTGGAATAATCGACACTATGGACAATATGGACTCCCATACCAAAAAATAACGGAATAATTTAAGAATACTACAAAATGCAATAAAAATTCATCAAATTTTTCTTTGTATGTCATATGTTATATGTCATCTGTGTGTGTTTTAAACTTATTTTAAATTTGAACAAATATTCTATTTTCGTCTTTACATTATCATTTTAGAAAATACGAAAGCAAAGCTTCAAAACTTCTCTGAACAGACCTTTGTGAAACTTTTGGTGCTTACATACAACTGACTCGGAATCTTTTATCGGGCTGACCCGATTCTCTATTACAAAACTCTCATGACATTTTATTTTAGTTGTAACAAATTTAATGCTCATACTTTTCCTTTGAATATTTTACTTTTTAATTAACAGTCCAGTCACGATGTAAGTCGTCTTGACTTTCTCATATTCGAGAAGGTTCCAGGTTTACTTGTATAATAATAATATTAATAATAATAATAATAATAATAATAATACACGCATATATATAATTGGTTCTGAATGACCTGGATTCATTTTAAAGCGCATAGACAATCATTCGTTTTATATATGACTGTTTATAAATGTATTAATGAAATATTATTTACATTTTCTGCATCTGGATATGCCAACATATATTTCTATGTGTGTGCCTATATATGTGTGATCGCAGAGGGATTTACAAAGGGCGTGTCTATCTGATGCTCTTTATACATCATCTATTTCCCGATGCAGTGGAACTAAAAATTTGCATATTTAGTCTCAATTTAATCAATAGGTTTTAACTTTGGTGACATTAGCTTTCGAGACAAAAAGAGTTTAAATTAAGATTACTTTTTCATTTCTACACGAAGAGGATTAGTCCCATTTAATTGTGGCTTTTGACTTGATTAGGAAGATTACTTTCACTTGATGTGCGCAGTTTATAGATTTTATTCTTCATTGAATCTTTTTTGCATTGAAATTTTATGTTAATTTCTTTTTTTCTTTTTTAATCTTTTCACCCAAGCAAGACGATAATGCCAGTAGGAAGCAAGTAGTTACTGGGAATGAAAGAGAATGGTAAGACTTTAACGAGGAGAAAGGCCAATAAAAGAGTAGTTTTCTGGACGACAGAAGATTGTAATTGGCGATGCATTTTTGAACATCGTAGGTGACAGGGAATTAAAAAATCGGAAGGGAGTTCCATAGACCAAAAGTATTTAAAGAAACTATTAAAGTATAACGCACGATTGTATCAAGCTAGTAAAACGGCGAAGCCTAGTTGCCAATCTAGTAGCATACTTAAATTCATAAAAGACAGACGGAAGCCACGTTAGGCAGTGAGAAAGTGATTGAAGTCGAGATGCCAGGCCTGGATCGATTATATTACAGACCTTTCTTTGAATTTTGTCAAGGATCTCGAGATATCTAGTAGGAGTACCTGATCAAATATGGCAGCAATATTCAATGCACGGATGAATAGATTTATTAATGTGCAAGGTAGATTGCTTATATTACAAGAAGTATCTCAGTTCAAATGCTCATGCGTGTGAAATTATTTTATAACGCACGAAAAATAATAATAAACATAATGTTCGCTTACGATTTTTTAATTAAAAAACAAATGAAATTTAAGATTTTATGATATAAAAAATTGATATGTCAGTAATTGATAAATTCTAATGGCACAGAGAAAAGCGAAGTTAATGGCAGTGATATTAGAAATGACCAAGTTAATTAAAGTTTAGAGAAGAAATCAAAATAAATTAAAATTCTTTTGTTCAAAGTTCCCGAAATATTAGAAAATAACTTTCATCGTGATGGCATTGTTTCAATTCTTGTCCAACTTACCCAGTTACGCTATTAACAATTTTTTATAGAGGCTTTGATAAACCATTTACTTATAAATTGCTAATTTTAACTGGGATTTCCGACTTGGTACACTCTACTAATTAACATCGAAAATTTCACAGGATTTTGACAAATTTATGATTTGAATATTACTCCTTTGTAACTAGTGCCGTCCGGAGGAGTCAGGTCGGTGAAAATGTTTCGACTGTATTTCGGACACGAGTAACTTGGTCGAAATATGTTCTAAGTATTCGTTATAAATTTAAAATATGCTTTTTTGAAAGGACGTCCCCGACATATTCTATTTAATACGTGTCTAGACAAAAAAAAAAACATGCGCCCAAATATATGTTCCCAGCTTATGAATATAGTCTGACGGAGATAAAACTCGCAAAGAACACATTTAAAATAGTATACATACGTTTATTAAAAACTGGACATTTTGTTGATTACGAGATTTGGAAATCTGTTATTTTTCTATTCAATTTCGTATGCTTTGTGTGATCTACTAGTAGACCAGTTGTGATTAAAAAAGAGAAGGCATTACTTTTTGACTAACCTTCATATTCTGACAGCCATTTTTTTTTAAATATAAACATTCTGAACCATCCTATTCTTTTCCTGGATATTATGAAAAGCAAAACATATGCATTGATGCGGATGCAAATCCAAGAAATGTCCCTTAAGTTGCTTTACTCTAGATCTACTGATTTATCATTTTTTTTTGCTTTTGCCTTTCTCTCTCTCTCCCTCTCTCTCTCTCTCTCTATCTATCTATCTATCTATCTACCTACCTATATATATATATATATATATATATATATATATATATATATATATATAACATTATTTGATATAAGCACTACATTTAACGTATCTATCTCCCGAAAGAACGTTTATTATTTTTTTACATTTTTCATCATTATTCCACAACACATGCAGCAGGAGGAAAATATTGATTTTCCTCTCTTATTAGTAAAATATAATAAATTGCTGAACTTCTTTTTTTTTCTGGTCGATAAAGAATTTGTCTTTTATTATAATAATAATATCCCTCTCTCCCCCCTCTCTTCCCTTCTCCCGCTTTATTAATCATAAAACAGAACAAGTGTTTTATTTTCTCTCATTCGGCTCGAAGGGTTTTTTTTCCATATTTTTCTTTCAATGTATTTTTTTAAATAATATTTATGCAACTCCTTAGCTATGGCTATATTTCATTTTTCATTTGAATCTTTTCTACTCAAAGAAAAATGGAAACGACAAATGTTAAAGCTCGAAGAAGGAACATTACACTTGAAGAGTTCGGCATGTCATTACAAATGGCCTGATTCTTCCATCTCTTTCACTTTTGTACCCAATCTTTCCGATGTCATGATGTCTGCTTCATTCATTTTGTACTCTGTGTTTATCTCTTTTTTCTTGTAACTTGGATAAAGTTTGCTGTTAGGAATTTTGTTTTTATATATTTGATATCTGAAAAAGGTTCAAATACAACCATTTCACAACTTTCTCTCCACGGACAATAAAATGCGATTACAGCTCATGTGTTGACTCTTTTAAAAGTATGTTGAACAGCTGAACAAGTGTATTGAATTAATGCACCACAAAATATAATTTGAGACATAAATTCCGTTTTGCGATTTGCGTATCTTGAAAGATAATATTTATATCTCGAGCGTTTTAGCAATTTAAATTGAAAATATTTTCACGTTCTTATTTCAAAGATAGAGATTATTATTAGTGAAGAAGTTATACTAATAAAATGCAAATAATGTGTTATGATTTTACATTGTCTTTAGTTTTCAAATTTTACCATTTGCATTAATATTTACGTATCCATAATTATTATATTTTTTAATTCATTTTGCACTTTGCTACCGATTGTAATGAAAGAATTAAAATAACTTTATGGGATGATTACTTAAACTTAAGCGAAACTTTTTATGGACACAGCAAGCTGACTTCGGATTAAATGTTTTTTCTTATAAAGTGGGATGCATGCTTGATTGTTGAAAGAGAGTAAATTTTCTTTATTAAGATTTCTCGAATGCACAAGCTAATAAATGCAATAAATACGGTTTAAAATAAAAAGGAACGTCTATTTCAAATACGAGTATCAATTATAATAAAGTTTAAAGTAATAAAAATGTCGGATTAAAATAAATCAATTAATTCGTCACACACGCACACATACAGAGGGAGAGAGAGATACACACACAAACATATATATCCCAATATATATATATATATATATATATATATATATATATATATATATATATATATATATGTTTGTGTGTGTGTGTGTGTGTGTGTGTGTGTGTGAGAGAGAGAGAGAGAGAGAGAGAGAGAGCTTAACTGTACAGTAACCTAGAAACTGTTGTTTGAAGAATTTCGATTGAAGTTAAAAATGTGAAATGCATATTGATATCCGAGGGTCGATCAAAAACTTCTAAGCACCAACCAGAAAAATGAGCCATAGCTGAACATTTTTTGTGGCATCACCAATTTCCAATTCTTATGAAACTAGAAAAACTAATTAAGATTTCTGGCTTAATTCATGTGCAGCTGAGACTCATGCAAAGTTAAGTGGTGTGCGACAAATCTAAAAACGGAGAAAACAGAGACCCTATCAGTCATAAAGTATCTGTAAAAGAAAGCTATGACATCCAAGGAAATCCATGAGGACATATTTCAGACACTTGCTGAGGACTCCCCTTCCTATGCAACTTTGAATAAGTAGGCTGCGAAATTCAAGCGGGCAAGGGACATCGCAGAAGACGACACTTGGTCAGGTCGTTCAAAAACATCTACCATTGATGAACATATTGTTGCCATTCACCATATGATTTTGGATGAAAATGTCATACTGTCCAACAGATACGTTCATAGGTAATAATTTAGGTTCGGTCCATACTCTTGGGGTGAGCAAGTCGTCTGCAAGATGGTTTCCAAGAATGCTGACATCAGAGCAGAAGCTGAAAAGGGTTAACATTTCTATGACACTTCTGACTCGGTTCAGGCTGACCCTGAGAGTTTCCGCCGCAGATGAGTTTACCACTTCAGACCTGAGTCAAAGATTCAATGCAAACAATGGAAACATTCTATTCAAGCAGGCATCGTCTGTTAGGAAAGTGACGGTTTCTGATTTTTTAATTCTAAATGGACATTACTATGCATCAGTAAAGACAATTAATAGAATCAATCAAGTCAAAACGCAGAGGAAATCTGAGAGCATGATAACTCACCTGTTCACACTGATCAGGTTGCACTAGATGAATCAGCCAACTGTGGTTTTGAATTGTTACACAATGTCCCTTAGTAACCAGATTTAGTACCATCTGACTTCTTCCTGTTCCTAAATTCAAATCCCACCTACATGGTCGCCATTTTTGAAACAGTGATCATATGTGTTGTGGAGAAGTTTTTGGGGGACCAGGTCGCCACCATCTTCTGTGATAGGATTGCAATGCTTAGGGTATTGTTGGACCAAGTGCATTGATATCAAGTGGGGGTATATTGAAAAATAGTGAAAAACTGTCTCTCCAACTCCTTCTGGGTGAGACTCATAACATTTTTTAACGACACTCGTATGTTGTATGTAATCAATATTGCTTAATTAAATTGTCCTTATTTTATTGCTGCATTTCATGATTATATAAAGATAAAGAGATATTCTTGAATAGCTGATGAGAGAACTTTCAAATTACTTGTTTAGTTTGAAAACGGGGTAGAATAATTCATTAAACCTATATTTTATATATATTTAATATACAAGAAGTTTATATTGATCTCCCTATCTGATCGTCTTTTATATATGTGTATATGGAATACTATATCTGTCCATATTTCTGAAATGATGTAACTATTTACAGTATTTACATTGTTCGGATTGTATTCTTTATTGTAATATTCACGGCGTTTCGGCCGTTGTACACTGTGGCCTTCTTCATGTTATTGGAATTTCGAATCTAACCCTTCATCTCGTCCACAGATTTGTCACGTGCTATACCTCTTCCGGATACCTCAGATTCAATTATTTCCTTTTAACTCGAATCTTCAAGTTTTGTTCACCCCTTCTGTGGCCAGGGATTGAACTCGCAACTCTTTGGGTCAAATCACTGGATTACTATTTCCACTGGTCTATGTTCCCTTGAGAACATCTATGTATGAATTTTTGGCATATATAAACCTAATAAGCTCATTAACCATTTTTAACGGAGCTCATGTTATTGTTTTTTTCTCTGGAACTCCGTTTTACGAGGGAGATCCCATATTGTATTCATGCATATCCTTGACCGGCTTAGGAGATTTTTGTGGACTAGCATATGCGCTGATTCTTTCAGGCTTCGTAATTTTAGTGATGTAAATGTGTGTAATGAATCTAAAATCATAGAAAAATATGTACAGGTGGACGAAATGAAGGGTTCGATACGAAATTCCAATCAACGGTCGAAACGTCGTGAATATATAAGTCCGAACAGTGTATATAGTGTAAATAAATACAATGATGTATTTTCACACGGTCTGTAGAACGGCAGATAGTAAATGTATGGATTCACTGAATGACTTTATTCACCGTTCCCTCTTTAATATTGATTCTGTATCAAATGATAAAACTATAGATTTCGCGTTTACATGCTTTTTAACTTCGATCGAAATGCCTCAAACCATACCCCATTATATAGTGTATGATTTAATACATGGGAGTTTTAAGAACATTTAATGGTCTGAACAAAATCTATCCTTGTCAATTACGAATTATTTATTTTCCTTATTTATTTGAGTTTCATTCAGACTAATTTCCTCATTTCCTTTGTTGTTATTATCACAACGTTTCGATCGTAATGCCTATCGACGTTCTGCAGGATTACGTTCAGAGAATTTCGAACAGAACCATTCAGTAAATCTAAAGGCGTGCATTTTTCTCTTTCTCTGTCTATTTCTAGCGATACATCATCTGAGCAAACAACGGCCGAAATAATATGATAACAAGAGTAAAGATAAAGACATTATTCCGAATGTAAATAATGTAAATAATGATCGCTCTTTGTGCGAAGAGTCAGTTACCCTCCTTACTATCATTAATGGACTGATCCATTTATAATAAGTAATCCTGGGTAATTATCTAGAAGAGAAGAAGATAATATTATTACAGAGACTTGTTCAGCTGAGTACTAAATACTCCTATCACGACTGACTGTCGAGTTAAGTGTTGTGTCTTCCAGACCCCACATAACAACAGTTGGCGATGAGGATGATTCATTATTTATTATAATAGTAATGGACAAAGATTCGTACGTCGAAAAAAAAAAAACTTATGTCGGAAACAACGAAACATTAAAACATTCTTCAGCTCAGAAATTCCTGTTTTTGGTTTCTACGTTTAGCAAAACTGTACCGATTTTTTCGTTTGTATTTTTTACGGCAATTTGTTTACCTGGCTACTTAAGTTCGTTTAAATTAAAATAAACATTCATGCTTTGTTCTGGTTGAGTAATTACGCGTATTCATATTTGTATTGACACCAATGATTTGCGTGATCGCTTCGGCAAGAAGAAAAAGAGTCTTCTGTATTTTTGAGTAGTATCCCTTTTCCCAGGGTGTTGTACAGATAAATGTTCGGGTGACATGTATAATAAACACTAGAGAACAATGATGCTTGTACAATAAAACAGAAAGGTATCGACATCATACGGTGTTAATCAGTGACAGCATAATCTATTGTTACTCGATTAAGCCAAGTATTTCCACTATTTACATTATTCGGACTGTTGTCCTGATTTTGTTGTCATATGCACGACGTTTCGATCGTTGTACGCTCCGGTCATTGGAATTTCGAATCCAACCCTTTCTACTTCCACGTGCCATGGCTTTTCCGGATATCCTAGTTTCAATTCAGTAAATAAATTCTCCAATTCTTATTTGTTCATCTCTGTTGTTGCTAGTTATTGAACTCCCAACACTTTGGGTCAAGTCTCTGACATCGACCAACACTTTTATCCACTGGGTCATGTAAAATAGTTACAATAGCTCATCTCAGAAATATAGACAGACATATTTCTACGCTCATACAAGCGACTTTTTGGGCACTATTTTTGTACAATATTTTTTTATCATTTTATTTCAAAGAAAGTACATATTTAGTCCGTTACTGATATTTTTAACATTTCAAACCAGGCAAGGCAATCAATAAGCCACTAACGTGCAAGGGATTACTGACTGGGAGAGAATATGAAGAATATACATTATTAAGGAGAAAGAACAATAAAAGAACGGGAATGAAGAAGACAGAAGATAACGATTGACATTGCAGTTAAATTTTTGAAGATCAATGTTGACTGCAAATCAAGTGGCCTAAGAAAGTTCCACAAGCAAGAAGTGCGAGATAAGAAACTGTTAGCATAAAACTTACGGTTACATTTAGCCATTTCAGCTGTAAAATGACGAAACATTGCCGTCAATCTGGTTCTGCACTGACATAGTCTAGGTACCATAGAGGAAAATTCATCAGAACAATTAGCATGAATATATTTATAGAAAAGGCACATGGAACTTACGTTACAACAGTGGGGGAGTTACTGGAGCCTAGATACCATGTAAAGACCAGTAACATTGCAGATTCTTCTTTGGATTTTATAAAGAATCTCTAAATATATAGCAATAGGAGCAGACCAGATGTGGTAGCAATATTCTAAATACGGACGGATGTTATACTTAGAAAAGTGTAAGTTATATACTGTTTAATACGCCTTCTAATCTTTTACAATAATATGTTTTGTTTTCTCTTATTTAACATCTTTAATTTTTACCTACATTTGACGAGCATTTTTCGACATGTCTCCTCCAAATACTGCGATTTAAAATATTCATTTAATTTATTTAGTGGGAGTTTACGCTACTGTTCTTAAGTTAGTATTTACTGGGCTTCGATTATTTTGTATTGTTTAAAATCGTTCTGGGTAATTATTTTGCAAAACAGATTTTGTATTTTTCCAACACGTCTATTTAATAGTTTTTGATAAAACTTATCAAACTTCTTACATTCTTGGTTTCAATCCACGCTGTTTATTTAACTTCCGTAGAATAATCCGTGAATTGTGAAACAAACAAAAACAAAAACGAATCATGTCTATTTTTCATGATTCATTACATAAATTCATTTATTATATCTTATAACTATTTATAAATTGTTTTTCATCAATGTTCACTTAATAACATAATCCTCTGTCTGTCTCTGCCAGTCTCCTAGTATATCTCTTTCTCTTTTTCTGTCTCATTCTCAGGAAGTTATTATAGAAACGTATTTCTTAAGAACAGTATCATATTGATCTTTTTTTTGCCAGAATAAAAAAAATATATATATATATTTATTTCAATTTGCGTTCTTAGCTTAAAAGGAAAACAAAATTGAGACTATTATTTAATTTCTATTTTTACAATTTTCTGTGATTCCTGGATTGTTAAAAATTCAATATATCTTCTTTAATATCACAGGATATTTTACAATTCCTTTCTGTTAAGAAAATGTCAATATCTCAACATTAAAGATTAACATTAAGTGAAGCTGAAAAAAATCAGTTAATGTTAATGACTGTGGCAGGAAAGGATGTAATATGACACAAGAAAAGGATTCCCAACATGAAAATAAAACTAGTTACGGATGCAATAATAACACGAAAATGAACAGATGTTAACTGAGTGATACTCTAGTACATAAAGATCTAAACAAAAAGAGATAGCGTTTGGACATGAGGAACAGTTGATCAATCAGCCTGCGCTAATTTTGTTCAGCACACACACACATGTATATGTAAGAGGGGGGTGCGCGCGTGCGAGTGCAGACCAAAGAACCAGATAGAAAAGAAAATCAATCAAAAACAGAGATAAAGAGAGTAAACATTACGTCATGTTGAACTTTCGCCAAAAACGTACTTGAAGCCATTTATTACAACCCTAGCATTTCCGGTCAAAATGTTCTATTTTCAGTGATCCAGAGTCTTTTCGACAGGAATTGAGAAACTTAAGAGTCATGTCACATTTTCCGTTCATGTTCGTCTTTGTTGTCAAATGATAGCTGGTTTAAAGCCAAACGACTTTCATTGCAAAGGAAACACCAAACACCCAATATAAAAGCTATTTAGCGCTTTCGTTCTCATACTTCGTAATTTTATTCCGTCGTACATTTCTGTGTTGATGATCTGAGAATTTCCTAGAACCATAAGAAAATAGGAGATACGGTGACATCACGTGATTACTTTCAGTCCCAAGCGTGATACAACACATTTCGGCCCATTAGGCAACTTTGCATTCAATCTCGACGTTAGCGTATTTTAATAAAATATGTCCCTCTTCCCTTAAATATATCCTGTAAGTGTCAAATTCTCTAATTTCTTTTTTTCATCATCATGTGTCCTAAATATATCAACTGCTCTTTGTGATTCTAAGATTAAGCATTTATTATAGTGCCTCGTATTTACTATCAGTAGATCTGGAGGAAATGAGCATGGGGGTGATGAGCGTGGGGATGATGGCATTGTTCCTTTCTTGAAATTGATTCTGATTCAAGTCAACGAACTCGTAGTCAAATGCAAACACATTAGTTTATTACATATACTCCTTCGTTTTTTCTCATGTTCTACGAATGATCTCGAAGAATAATCTCGAATGCCAAGTAGACAAGAATGACTATGTTCAATAACTTGTCTTTGCATTTAATCATGATCACAGAGCTGCCACTGCTGCTTGAGATATTTGTGCTCTGTAGAGAGATAACTTCATTACCAAGCGAGTGGAATAGAAATTGTTTTCCCGTTTCAAGGAGAGGATGTTCGAACTCACATACTCTCCGCATTCTGGCCGACCTGTTTAGTTCGATGAGAACCAATTTCGCGCGCTAATTACATAAGAACAACGCCAGACAGCTAGAGAATTGACTCAGATAATATCACCCTCTTATGGTACTATTGATCATCATCTTCACTCAGTGTGTAAGTTTCAGAAACACGGTACATGGGTGTCACGGGTTTTGACGAAGAAAAAAAATTCCAGCGCTCCTCCATTGACGCTACTTTACTCACTTGACACTAAGCTACTCGTGGATACAAAGAGCTTTTTTCGGAAGTTCTGCCACACCCACAAGATTCTCCTGATTTAGAGACTTCTGACCCTTTTCGGTCGCTTTCTAACAATTTGAGGGCTATTTCGTTCAACAACAATGTGGAGCTTAAAACTTGGCTTGATCAATTTTTGAGTCAAAACCTAGCGATTAATATTGTCGAGGCATTGAAACGCTTAGTGGATCGTTGGCAGGAAGTCATAAACAATGAAGGGGAATAAATTATTAAATGATTCATCAGGACTATTATTGAATATTAAGTATTAAAATAAATTATAAAAATTAAACAAACTTATGTAACAACTTAATAAAAAAATGTAAATATCAAATACGAAAATAAAAAAACCAGTGAAACTAAAAAATACAAAGGATATAAAAAAGTAAAATATTATTAACACTTTTACTGTATATTAATTAATAATCACGATTATTTAAATCCCACTAAATCTTCAAATTAAAGTTGAAGATACTAAAATATACAGATTAGAATAGAAAAAAATTTTGCGAAACATTAGATTAAAATTTTACATTTAAAAAAATGTTTATATACCATGTTCCTTCTGGACGTGAGTGATCATTGCTCTCCCCGTTTTCTACTTTGTATATCAATAATTATCTACAAGGAATATTATTACAATCCAAATCTTAAACATGAGGTACGCTGCGTACTATCTTCGATCGCCTCGACCGGGTGGGTGAGCCTTATTGGGTCCCAGGTAGTGCTTTGTGACCCACGCTATCATCTCAACATTTGGTCGACCTACATTTATATACCGCATAAACTAAGCAAAAGGATGAAATATTTTCGCGGCTTTTGATATCATTCTGGGTTCTTTTTTCTTCAAATCCGTGAATTTGTTTTGTTCATGCTAAGTTTCGAAAAAACGCATTATAAAATTCACTATTATTTTTATCTATAACGCTGAATCTATTAAAATTATTCAAGTTCTTAATAAGAACAATATCAAGTTGATGTTATAAATTACTGCAAAATATTGTTGATTTATTTAAGATGGGATGATCTATTATGGCATGTTTCTATTTTGTATTTAGATACATTGTATTTAGTTTCAATTTTTCTAATTGAATTGTTTACATATGATCCATTATTGTGCATAATTAAGTTACAATAACATTTGTATTTTACATGAATACTACCTTATGAAAACTGAGATATAGTAGAGTGGGGATCCCGTATCATAGAGTCGGTGGGGGCCCACGAGAACTTTGCACTGGCCCTGTAAAATATACACATAAAGCAGTAAATTGCAAATATATATTACCTCATTACAGAAGATGAATTATAAACAAAACTAAAGGAAAAAGGAATATTGTCACGAAGTTTAATAAAGATTGCCTGATATAATTTAATTTTAAAATGTTAGGATTTGTAGTGGGAGTTTAGCTCTAAAACATAAAGTACCTATTAAACAAGTGGAAAGCATTGCGGTGTTTCCTTCTCTTTCCCACCTTACCTATTGTTCTCTTTAAAATTACCGCCTTATGAACACATGCAGAACGCAAGGAAGTGTTAGAGAATTTGTTTGAATAGAGGGAAAAATTGTGCAAACTTTTGAGGAATGTTATCGAAAGGTTGCGCTTGATTTAAACTCAGAACAGAGATGGGATAATAACGTTAATAACAAACATGGATAGAAACTGAGTTTAATGACAGGTTTTACATTGCTAGGCAAGTTGCTGCTGTTGATGAAAATGAAGCTAAAGAGGCTGATGTTCATATTACCGGTGACAAAAATATCACACTCTCAAAACTCTGCAAAAGCCTTTGTCATGCTTCTTTTTAGTAGAGTCTTTTGTCTGTGCAAAAGTGGATCACTAGAAGGCTAAGAGACTTCATAAAAAAGCAGATGGTAATTCTGGTCAAATACTTCTAGAGTTTCACAACATAGATAGCTCTTTTCATTAATGAAGTACTCAAAACTCAACGTTTCTCTAATGATAATAAGATGAAATAAAAAAATTTTCTCCTGGCTAAAGATGCAGCTATTACTTATCCTCGTTCAGATGTTGCATACAGTGACTGAAAAAAGAATAAATCTGTATTGAAGAGTAGATTTGGAATCCTGACATATTTATATCACATTTTGGTATGTTTTGTTTGTTTTGGTAGAAAAGGCATTCATTTTGATCAAATCTCGTATAAAATGTAACTTTCAAATAGAAGTTGTTTAAATGATGTTGTAAGGTATTGGAAAGGCTCAACAAAGAACTCACATTATGATTTTAGGTACTTCTATATCTACTTAAATGTCTCGTATGGTCTAGAAATAGACCAGGTTAATATAAACCTAGTAAATATTTATACAATTTCAGTATTTTTCTTAAGCATGAAAATCATATTTCATGAAAGCAAAAATTGAAATCGTTTGGCTTCACGATAATATCGCAAAACGTTTTTAGATAATAAAGATCCAAAATAAATAGAAAAAAAGATTGTAAAGAATGTTTACGATATCACCATTTTACACATGTGTCAATATAATTATAAAACTGAGAAGAAATAGTTATATTAACTTGATAATCATTTTAAGAGTTCAAAGCGGGATAATAACCTTGATCTGTCCGTGCAAGAACTATATAAAGAGTTGGTAATCTGATATTTTATTTCATTATAATAATTTCCTTAATGAACCATGGATTAATATCCCAACTAAAGTGTTAGACTTAACTTTCAATTTTGAAAAAGGCAAACACTTGAAATTAAATAGTTGGCCCTGAAAAATTATACGATTTCATAGAATTTAATATTCCGGTAAAATGACATTAGACTTTTTTGTATTCCATTAGACATTATGAGAATGGTTAACAGTTGAAAATATTGATCTGCAACAGAATGTATGCCAATGAATCATTATGGACACAATGTTTTAGCAAGCGCAAATAAAATATGTTATCATGAGTGATTGTCGCTTGAGTGAAAAGGTTAAACTGTTGACGAGACAGTGTCTAATTCAACTATGAAGCTGTCATTTAAATATCTCATACATCATTAAAGATTCAATATTTCTTAAAATCTTGTTCGTTGACATCGTCTAAAGTGAATCATTAAATAAGCTTACGATAGCGGATTTCATGAAACACAGTCTTCTTAATTGGTTCACTGTGAGAAGCACAATTTAAAGATGCAAGGTAATCTAAAGCTAATTGTGGTGAAATTACCTCCTCCACGAATAAAGAACTGCATCGCTTATAGAATAAATGCTTTCGTAATCCGTGGAGAGACTTATTCGGCAGGCTTCGGCCTGTAGGCTTACAAGGTTCATTAATCAAGTCGAATACCAAGGGAATTGTCTTCCAAGGCAGCTCCTTACCATCTAGGGAGGTTTAGGGTCAACCACTGACGCTTGTGGAAATGGGAATGGGACAGGACTATTATCTTACCTCTAGTTCCCATGTAAAATCCAACCTTGCGTCACATTCCGTTCGCGTGGCGAAACGGATAATTCCTGACATTACCTAATGAAGACTACTTCCGGAGAGACGACCCCAACAGGCAGCACCTCAACTTCAGGAGGGGGATAAGGTAAATTCCTGGAGCCTGAGGCGTCCCAAATAGGGAAGTGATGAAAGGGATAGAATATATTTGATTTCTAGTTCAATCTACGCGTTGGACTCACAGTTTAAACTTGGCTGTGGGTACATTCCATTTGAGTGGGCAGACGGATTGACAAAAATCAAAGATCTCTCTGTCTCTTTCGTCTTCATTAGAGTAATAAATGGATTACAGAAATACTTATGCTTAAACTACAGAGTATATATTCCCCTCCTCTCTCTTTCTTCAAGGACAACTCTATTAACGTATATAAACGTAATTAATTTAAATATAGATAAAGTATTAAAATATACTTCTCTTGTATTTAAAAACACAAGAAAAATTAAATAATACGCTTAACGTGTCAGTGTTTCTTTAAGGAAACGTATAAAAAGGGATTGCTGCCTATTTTGGAATAACACGATTACAAAACCCATGCCAAATTCACTATAATTGAGAGAATAGAAAAGTTCAGAGCAGATAACATTAGAAAGATGAAAATAAGTGGATACAACGTCTAAAAACACAATATCCAGCCGGGCTAAACCATAAATTTAACAATATAGATAGTACTAATATATAACTCAACAAATCAAAACCTACGCACATTTCTCACCCACACAAGAAAGACATGCTTACGGAGGTGTTGAGGCCACACACTTATACACACACCCACACGAATATACACACTTACACACATCATACTCACTCACTCCCTAATGAGCCAAATGATAACACACACCCACAGCAATACACACGCTTACACATATCATACTCACTCACTCCCTAAGAACCAAATAACACACACACAAACACTAAACAGTGACACATCCCCATCTCCAGGACCAATAAAACTGTCAAACTGACCAAGGGAATTCAGGGAAGCATAGATCCATCCAGCTCTTATCTCAAATAACAACTTAAAAGCGACTGTTTGACCAACACAAGGAATGTTAAAAGATTCATGTTAAAAAGATAAAAAAACCAAATGAAAACTACAGCCAGTGTGTCTAAAGATTTTAATTTTTAATATTTTTTATTCTTCAATATATATATATATATATATATATATATATATATATATATATATATATATATTTGGGGCATTATTAGTGTTGAGGGGCGGATTTTTTCTTGATGCCATTGGAAAATAAGTCTTGGGTATAACCTAAAAGTATTTCTGACAAGGAGACAGAATTAGGGTGCCCCAAACCATATGGACCTGCAGGTGATCTTTGGATAATATTTAACACCTCTTTGCTTCCTCTCCTGGTTTACGATTACCACCACCCACTTAGTAGACACAGTGGGTTAGTAGCGCTCCATTTTGAGGGGATTTTTAGCTAACGTTTGGCACACATGTTCGTTATCTGATTAATATTGATTGGTTTGCTGTAGAAAAGGGGTATGATGTTGTAAGATGCGAACTCTGTAATTGTCCATAGGAAAACAAATCACTGTTGATGTGTGAGAGAGCATCTGAGATACTTATTTCACGAAATAAATGTGTGGGTTACGTATATATCTAAGTGTTCCACAGGAAAAGCACCAGGCATATATATCTTGTGAATTGATTAATTTATCGATAGACAGTTTTATCCGTAATAATTGAATAGAAAATTGTGTTACTTATTATCAAAAATAGAAACAGATGTAGAACACGTGTACAGTGTCATGTATACAAATTAGGATAATTATTGCATAAACAAATGCACCCCTTGTTTGATAGATTTGTGATTTAAGGTTTATCAACTATTGGCAGGTTACTTAAAACCAGCAAATATTTTTTCTAAATTGTAAGACGTTTTGGAAACAATTATTTATTGATATGTCCCACTAATTAAGCCATATCTGTATGGAGAGGAGGTCGATTCATACCTTTCCTACCTTTCCTAAGTGTACTTGTGTGCTAGTGAATATACCAAAACCGACTGAAATTGGAACGCTTACTGACCAGGCACGACGTTGATTAATTTTGGTGATTTTAAGAGAACCAGTGTCTCAACGGGATGAGACCATAAACCGTATATTCTCAGGGCGTTTTAGGAATCTGATGTTGATGGAAAAAATGGAAAATGCCACTGGTACAAAATACTTAATTAAAAATACCTAACATCATGATGATTTTTATTCCAGCAATGTTTGAGCAGTATATCAAAGCCTCATTGTCACTTAATGCACATACAAATACACACATGCATATACGAATAAATGTATGAAGCTTGATCGATGAAATTAAAAAAAATATATATTTTCACTTAATTGATGAAGATCTTATTAGAAGGTAGTAGCATCCATGATTAATAATAAAGAGAATCAGACTGAAATATTAATGAATTCTTTGCGTGTTTGCCAAATAACGAATTTGTATATTGGGATATCAATTTAAAAGAATTTGTACATACATCAATATCGTAGCTCAACTTGACATTTTATCAAACGCATTAACTCAGCATTTAATTAATATATTCAGTTTAATGATTACTCTCTATAGATTGTTAAAATCCTCATTTTCACGTGTTGAATACAGATATTGGTTCGAATAAAAAGCTCAACATCCATTTACGAAAATATTTCCTTAGATAATCTATTTAAATTATTTACTTTCCTTGTAGATGATTTCTGGTTGTCGTCTATTTTTCTTCTATGCTTGCAAAACTGACACGACGACATAATTGTCTACTGCTATTTGGCACCTGTTCCTTCAGGCTTACCTTGTCCTCCTCTTTCTAGCATCATTTCACAATGTCCATCGATCGTCACTTTTCTCTTAACTCCAATCTCGCTTTTCTGCCGGACAATTTGGCAAGTCGGCGTTCACCTATTGGCAAACTGTAGGATTTTTCTCTTTTTTTTCTTTCAGCGCTCTTTACTGGTGCAGCTATTAAAAAAAAGTCTTCGTTTTAGTCGCATTTTTCCTTCTCTTCCTTCTTTCCGATACTCTTTTTTTTCTCTCTTCTGAAGGCTGAATGCCGCGAGAAAATTAAGTTGAATGCTCTCTATGATTTAATTTTAGTAGCAGGTATCGTCAGAGCTGTCCCAATAATTACAGACGGGTTAAACTTAGGCGACAATTTGCCGGAAAAAGAAAGAAAAGGCAAAAAAAAAAAAAAAATAACCTTCGAACCAGTTTATATAGAAACGGTTACTGGTTTTATTAGCTTAATTCAAAAACCGGTTTGTTTGTTTGTTTCTATGATGTATAACAGTATCCGAAACAAATTTGAAGATGATAAGACAGTGCAAAATTTTTAACTATTGTTTTGTCATTGTTTAGACTAATTTATATTTTGTTTGGATTGTTGTCCTCAATTTTATTGTCATATTCATGTCTTTTCAGCCGTTGTTCGCACCGGCATTCTTCTGTTGATATACGTTGCAATTTCTAGGCCCATTAGATAAAAGCGTTGAACTAAAGACTTGTGAGTTCAAGACCTGGCCATAGCAGAGGTAAGCAGAGACTTGGAGAGTTGAGTTACTAAAGGGAAATAACTGAAACTGAGATAACTCCAAAAGGCATGACACTTGCAAATAGAACAATCTATCCCGGTGGAAGAAATAAAGAGTTCGGTTCTAAATTCCAACACGTATCACCTGAAGAAAGTCACTTTTCTCATCATCTTCAGACACACACACACACACACACACACACACACACACACACACACACACACACATATATATATATATATATAAATTATACACACAGACACACATACGCACAAACAACGCGCGCACACACACACATACATATATATACATACATACATACATATATATATATATATATATATATATATATATATATGATTACTCCCAATTGGTATAATTATTGAGAAAGGAGCGCACAGTATCTAGAATAGAGCATCTATGGTGTGGATTGCTTATAATACATACAAAAATATTCAATTTCAAGACTAGAAATGATCTAAAACATTAAGAGTAATCAAAAAAAGGTAATTGTAAGTTTCCACTTCAATCATACTCCTTAATCGGTCCAAACAAAGAGTACTAATACGTAATCGGATAATACCCTAAGACTTGGAACAAATAGTTAGCATACAATGTTGACGTCCACAATGTTTATATCGGCATACGCTCTATCCCAGATAATTTGGACTCTTCCTCAATAAATATAGCAAGTTTTAAAGTCTCTCTCTCTGATCATATATATATATATATATATATATATATATATATATATATATATATATATATATATATATATATATGTAAGTATTCGGCCGGTGATAGACTTTATCAAGGCAAGTGAAAGGATTATATTTTGCAAGTACTTAAGTAATATAACGTTTGTTTTCAATATATACAGGGCGCAATGGATAAATTGTCGTCTAAATTGCACAAAAATGAAAATTACACTGACATCTAATTTTAACAGGTATACTTACCAAAATTACACAAAAATATTTTAGTATAGTAAAAAGTAGATTTATTCAATAAAATCGCCATTGGCTTCAACCATAGCCTCCAGACGACTTCGGAATCTTCTGCAGCTTTCTGGGCGGTCTCCTAGTTTAAGATGGTAAATGTTGCCATAATTCTTGCCTTCAGTTCAGTTTTAGTGTCAGAAGGAGTTTTGTTGGTCTCTCGCTCAACTGCGTCCCACACATAATAATCAAGGGGTTTGCGGTGTTCGGTGGGTAGTTACAAGGGTTGTTGTGGTCGCAGAAATTATCTAAACGCCATGATTGGGTTATCCTGCTTGTGTGACATGGTGCAGAGTCCTGTTGCCAGACATAAATTCTTCCTGTAGATGTCCTCTTGACCCAGGGCAACACTACCTCCTCAAGACACTTGTTGTAGGCTTCCGTGTTGAGTCTGCGGCCCGCAAAGACAAATTCGTGAATTCTTTTCTCATCAGAACGATCAGAGTAAGATTTCCGAGCTGCCTCATCTTCGTAATCACCATTAGACTCATCAAAATCTTTCCTGCACTGTCCTGAAATTGACTTCCCGAACACTCTGAGATATTCGTATCGGAGCTTCCGGCACAAATACCAAGGTGTACTGCATGCCGTTTTCAAATTTCTGGCGGAGTGAATTGCATCATGGTGCTCTTTTTCTCACAGACGGTGCCCAACTGACCATATTATAGTGTGCAGTCGAAAAGAATCAAAAACAAACAACACGCATGCGCGAAAATAAAAATGTAAAATGGCGACAATCGCATCCTGTATATAATGTATTTTATGTTTATTATACTAAAATATACCCAAATTAATGATATCATCCTTTCGAATTGTTTTTGCGATACGTTTTAGTTAGGCACATGCAGTAATCACGAACATATAGTCTTGATTTTTGCGATGTGAAGCGCAATAAACAAATATTATCATTGACTTGTGAGAAAGAAAAAAAAACAAATAATTTTTAAGGGTAATGGGTATTAGAAAAAAAACTACTGTTAATAGGAAAGATACAGCTAAAAAAATGTTGACACATAATAATGAGCAGAAGGCTTGGAGAATTCCACATTCACGTGACATACTGGATGTAAGTGACGCAAGGGGAACTAACGGGAAGTAAAGGAATGGCAGAATAAAGAGAAAAGGTGCAGTAAATAGTCAATTTTTCTTTTTCATTCACCCCCGCCAAACAAGGGGATAAAGCCACTAAGATGAAAAAAATACTTAGAATGAACGAAATTGAGAAACTTTTAGGATAAAGGAAAATAAATTAAGATTCAAAAAGATAGAATATAACAAGTGACGCAGCATTTAAAGTTATAAAGATTGTAGTTGAAAGGAAAGACGAAGCCTGAAGAGAGTTTCTCAGAAGAGAAATGCAAGAGAAGAAAATGTTAGAATAGAGTTTTAGATCTAGACATTTCTATCTCATTAAATTTCAACTATAAAATGATAAGATCCAGCTGCCAGATTAGCAGCTTTTAATTTGTTTATTACTTCGTTTATTTATTTGGATTGATTACCTTTGCTTGTTTTGTCTAACGGTTAATTTATCGAGATCGGTTTGTTAGTTTGTTTATTTATTTAGATTAATTTCGATTAATTTATTTTACTTATTTATTATTATTTAATTATTATACCGTATATTTTTATTTACACTTTTCAGTTTTCGATTTTTAAGTAACGTAGTATTTTTTTATCGTTATATAACAGCTATTTTTGGTTTGATTTTTATAGTCTAACTAATATTTCGGTTATAATGGTTTGTTAATTTGATTATTATTTACTTATTTATTTTGGTTCATTGATTTTGTTTTTTATTTTTTTATGTATTTATTCTATTTCGTCTATTCTAACGGGTGTGATTTGGTAATTTGCTTGGGTAAATTTTTTATTTTACTTATTTTATTGTCATTTTGTTTATTTATTTAGATATTTTATTTATTTATTTATTTTTTTCAGTTTTCGATTTATAAGTAACATAGTAAAGAGCAAAAAAAGCAAAAAAATTTCATCCAAATAAATAAGTACATAAATAAGTAAATAAACAAATAAAAACTTCCGGCAAAATAACCGCCAAAATATATAAATAGCAGAGAAGAAAAAAAACACTTGTGGCCTGATGATTGCGTCTAGCATGGAACAGACTATCGCGTCTAAGTGTTGACTTCAATGTTCACTTTATATATATATATATATATATATATATATATATATATATATATATATATATTTATATATATATATTTATATATATATATATATATATATATTTATATATATATATATATATATATATGTGTGTGTGTGTGTGTGTGTGTGTGTGTGTGTGTGTGTGTGTGTGTGTGTGTGTGTGTGTGTGTATCAATCTCTTAAAGATAAATTAAAATGTCAATTTTTTTATGTTAAAATGTCAATTTCGATCACGGTTTGTCCAATGAGTGCCAGACTATTTCTTTTAACAGCACGTAGCTTTAAATATTTTTTTCAAAAAGCGGCAAGGGAAAGAAGTCTAACAACCAACTATTTGAATTGAACCTATTGAAGACTAGCATTTTGTAATTGGATCATTAGCTTCCGTATTGAAATAGAACATCTCCACTAGTAAAGAATGTAGATTTTATCAAAGAAAAAAGCAAGTGAAATGACTGGCAACTATAATATTACAGCTTTCATTACTTCTAATTTCCTCACAAATAGAACACCTTAAACAGTAATTATGCATTATATTGCTAGATACAGGCATTAATGGTAGTTTTGCTGTCTCGCCTATGTTGACGTTCTGTTGGAAATAAATATTGTTTTGACTTCAAATCTTAAATAAAAAAAAAAAACTGCGACGACATGAAACACATATACGAGAGAGTGCTGAAAAATTCAAACACACAACACACACACACACACACACACACACACACACACATATATATATATATATATATATATATATATATATATATATATATATTAGGTAACTCCACTCAGTTTGGTTTCGATACCTTCATTTAAAATGAATTTTTGAAAAATGAAAACGCTTTCTTGAAATTTTCTTTTTAGTTTTAATTGCAATCTAAATGATTACATTTGCTATTTCCAGTAAGAAAAATACTCTGGTGTATTTCAAATAAAAATTAAATTGATTAAAATTTCAACTCTTTGCTCGCTTTCAGAAATCCTTTAAATTCAGCCATTTTTGACAGATTTATAAACAAAATTTTATTTTAATTCCTGGATTTAAAAATCTTCCAAAAATATATTTTTCTGAAACTTTATTTGAGAAATATTAGCTGATTTAAAGTTTATTTAATCTGATTTGAAAAAAAAAATATTTGCTTTAAGTTTAACAGAGAAATGGGGTTTTAAAACAAACAGTAACGCGATTAAGTGCTTGACAATAACTCGTAAATCACTTGAAAAGTTGCTGACACTTTTATTAGTGTTCTAAGGAGACCTTATCTGTTAAAACGTAATTTAAGAAAATGACAGGTGAACGCTTTTCTATATAATTTTAAGTTCATAGTAATCTTTAAAATGTTGGAAAATATTCTCCGTAATCTAATTTTATCAACGTTGACTATAAAATTACTGTAGTCATCGCTCATATTGAATGATTATGTCGTGCAATGTCACCATACTTTCAAACAGGGGCACTTCACGTATACATAAATTTAAAAAAAATATTGGGTTAAGACGACTTTTAATGAGCTTTTCAATTTTCGATTCGTAAATGTAGTTTTCACTTAATAACAACATCACATAAGCTCCTTGAAGTAATGCAGAATTTTAAACGATATAATTTATGAAAATAATTATTGAAAAATTATTTATTCATCGAAAAAACTTTCTTCTTAAGAAAATAGTGTCCTTAATAAATCTTATTTATAAAAACAATTAAAAGTTTTTCTAATTAAATAAACTTACTAGGAGAAATTAAAACATTTCCAAAAATAACAAAAAATACTTTGGCGTTTCCTGTTAATAATGGCATAAGCATTTTTGCGATAAATCTTTGTTTTTATTAAGTTTGGGTCCTTTTTCACTATGCTATACTGTTTTTCCACGAAAAGTGGAAGTACCTAATACATACATACATATATATATATACATATATATATATATACATACATACATACATATATATATATATATATATATATATATATATATATATATATATATATATATATATAAAGAAAGAAAGAAAAGGCGTGTTGGTAAATATTGAACAGGATGATTGGTCAATCAAATTTGTACATTTTTCCGATTTTGTAATATATGACGAGCCCTGAACAATTAAACACTGTTCGTATATATATATATATATATATATATATATATATGAAGAAATATAGTCATAAGATTTGCTATATTTATGGGATAAAGTGCTCAGTATCAGAGATAGAGCGTATGTAAATATGAAAGTGAACATAGAAGTCAACACTTAGAGACGACAGTCTAGCATGAAAAAGACTGTCGCCTCTAAGTGTTGACATCTATGTTCACTTTTATATATATATATATATATATATATATATATATATATATATATATATATATATATATATATATATATATATATATATATATATATATATATATATATATATATATATATATATGTATGTATATGCAAATACAAAGTTGGTATAGATTAAATAAAATTCAGGTAACAAAAAACACTATTTTTAAAAAGTGCTCAATGCAAAGTAAAGCGAATAATATAATAAAATTATAGCATAAGTATGTTATAGTATCACTTCAAAAATAGACATTTTGTTTCATCACATCTGGTGTCATGTGATGGTCATGGCATCATAAGTGTTGAAACAAAATGGCTATTTTTGTAGTGATGTTATAACATACTTATGTTATAATTTTAAATAAATATGATATATATATATATATATATATATATATATATATATATATATATATATATATATATATATACTTTATAAGCTTAAGCTAGCTCCCGTGAATGGCTAATTGGGCCTACGGTCCAAGACTAAAGGGACCCATTTTTCAGCTTAGAAATCAGCAATGATAATTTTGAAGAAATAATTTTTAACTCCTCAATTCACTCCATGGAACTTCAAAACCTCACTTTAACACTGATTCGGACTATAAGTCCAATTCCGGTTAAAATAAAATCAAAGTCCGATTTGGGCCGAAATTCCAATTCAGGGAGAAAACTGAGTTCTTCAAATCACAAACTCTGCGGAAATTCTAAACCCCACATAACGAAACCTCTCACTTTGACTCAGATTCCTTGTGTTTTGAAGAAATAAAAAAATTTTCTTCAATTTACCAAGTTTTGGAGATGTTTTAAACTGAATTAAATTGGGTGGATTTCCTTTTAAATCGCAAAGATTTTGTTTTACTTAATTTAATTTAAACACTTTTAAGATCAATATTTTTTCAGTTATTTTAAAATTTGAATCTTTAACTGTTTCCCCTTATTTCGGACACAAATCCAAATGTTGGATGTTCCAGCTCCAGATGAAAGGTAGATGAAAGGTTCACCCTGATTCCAGCAATGTATATGTCTATGTAGAACAAGTGTGGCCTGAGATAGAGAGATTTCACACTCGGATGGACAGACAGAATATGCCATATATATATATATATATATATATATATATATATATATATATACCACTCTCTGACATACACAGACTCATATATATATATATATATATATATATATATATATATATATATATATATATATATATATATATATATATATATATATGCGTGTGTGTATGTGTCATAAAGTGGTATTTAATTACAGCGATATTTAAACTGATTTTTATTCTTCAACAAAAGAAAATAATTTTTTCGGTCTTATTTATATTTTCTTTCTTTCAAATTTTATTTTTTTCCTAAAAGCAAATCAGTTTTTAACGATTTTGAAATTTTTACATATGTTTTCAATTCTGTATTTTGTTTTTATAAATATGCTCTAAAAGAAAAATACTTTTATTTTTTAAAGGAGTTCCTTTGGGTTATTTAGAGTGGTTATATACGACAATTGTCGCTATTAATATTTAAGTTCATTACGTAATTGATTTTTTGCTTTTATTTCCGTTTTCTCTAATTGTCAATTGTCAAACAATTTCTGTGCGGATATTTTAAATAAAATAAAGGCAAATATATTGTCATTAATACTGTAATGAAATTTACTAGGAATTTGTCTCCTCAAAATTGCCTTGATGGAAATCTATGTCAAAAATAACATTCCTTTACTAAGCAAAGTAAAAAAAAAACACTTAATTCATAATGGAATCACGCAAAATCATGTAATTAAGGGAGAAACTGTGATTGTTTGTCTTAAAGATTTATTTCCTTCTAGATAGAAAAATAAAATCATTTCTATATTCAACCAACTGCAATAAAATTCAAATGACGCCATTGCTTATGCGATTTCAAGATTGTAATTGTGGCGAGCATACTTCAATAAAAACTGTCATATTTTTCGCATCCACAAAATTTATTTTCTTGATTCAGAGACATCCAAAATCTTATCTCAATAATTCAATTTACATTTCTATCAGTTTGATGTAATGGATTACCCATGTGTTTGACTAAACAGTAAGGAAAAGGATATTTTTTATTCTGTGTTTCTAAAGCCATTCCTCATTTAACGACTTGACTGTTTAACGACTAAATATAAAATCTCATAAAAGGAAATAAAAGATCCACCCAATCGATATTTCTACTAAAACTTTAATCATGACTGATTCCTCTTTCAAAACGAGTCAAAATAAAAGGAATAAGTAAAATGAAAAATGTATATAAATGTACTTGTATTCTATTTACTGTATGCAAACCGAACATGCAGAACATTCATCTAAGGAACACTGGTGTAAGGAATATTGTGCTAAGGTAATATTGGTTTAAGAATATTGGCCTAAGGAACACCCTTCTAAACAATATGTCTAAGAAATATTCGTCTTGAGAATTATGGTCTAATATGTGTTGTATTATTGTACAAATAATGCATGCCAATATAAGCTTGTAAACCACATGTATCATCAGTAATTAATATTGCTATAATTTCTTAAATATTATTCTGTAATATAGTGAATATCAATAAAATTGAGTATTTTCTACATGAATAAAGTAATTTATTAAAAAATATTATCATAGACCAATGTCCTTAGACGAGTATTCCTTAGACAAATGTTCTTAGACAGGATTCCCTGAAACCAATATTCTTTAGACGGATGTTCTAAAATACGAGCTGTTTTTCGAATTTGTTTATTACGTTTACAGTTAAGTAAGTTATTCTACCATTGAGACATTTAGCATTAAATTAAATGTTACAAATGGTATAAAAGCGTCATTTAAAGCTTTCTGAAGCTTTCTGTTGATCGGAAGCCATTACGTTTAAAATAGCGGTAATACCTGAAATGGCGCTCAGCTACAACTTCTCACTCAGTAACCACGTCATTTCGATGAATAAGAGAGGAACGGGTGTGCAATAATATTGTAAAACGAATCTTCAAACAATGCCTATGGCAACTGAAACTTTAGATTTTGGAATTTAATCTCGCTACTAAACTTCAACATACATTGTCTTAAGTGACCATATAGGGAAAACTAAGATAAACTTAAATATATATATATATATATGTTAGATTAAATTAATATTCATTAATTATTAACTAAGGAACTGCAAAATGAATTGTGACTCAAGGCTCACATCTAGTCGAGTTAAGAAAATCACTATCATTGCCTCCCTAGTTCAAATATAAGTTCCACTTAGCATTTTTCTAAAAGAAATATCACTTTGTGCGCGTCGGTACTTACCTAAGTGTTACTTTCTTAATCTCTTCAACTCAAGGTCCAAACCTTATCCTCAAAATCTTCTCTTCCTACACCCACATATTTCCTTTATATCGCACACCTCATTCTTCAGTACCGTTTTAACAGTACCCATTTCCTTTGAGTGTGTCTGCAATTTTATTGTGTGAATTTTAGCATAGACAATTCAGTATGCATTTACCACGATAAAGGTTAACTGAAAACGGATATCAGCATTAATTTGACGCCATTCACAATGAAATCATTTGGTTCAGAGAGATTGTGCCATCATATTTAAGAAATTAGTAAGATTTGAACCTCATATTCTTTTCAAGAAACTAATATTGAATAACTTCTTTCGATTAGAGTTTGCTGAACAAATCTAGCCAAATTTTTTATGATATTTTATTCTTACTTTTTACATGAATCTTTGATTGTGCGTGATGATTTCGTTCGTTCTCTATATTTGAATTTATATGTCAGATCTCAGTTCCAGAAATAAGAATTTTCATAAACTGTAGTAAACGACGGAATAAGAATAGGGTTCACTGCTTGCCACCACTATTCATTTTGATATTTTCACGCATTTCAGTGTGCAGGAAGAAAAACATGAAAGCAACATTAAAGTAAAAATTGAAAAACCAAACAGAAATTTGAACGATTTACAGAATCAAAATTTTATTCATCCTTTCTGAATTCAAATAAAATTTATCGGACTTAGCAAAAAAATTAAATTACATATGAACTGCTTTTCACACCAGTAGCAATAAGTAGCTTTCACTAGATATCACATAAAATCAGGTGCTACTGCTATTATTATTATTATTATTATTATTATTTTCTTTGATTTCTGTCGTTTATTATTTCTTTCCGGGTCCCGCCCAGGGACCTAAGGTTAGAAAATGGCGTCATGACACTTTCCATTGACAAAAAAAAAAAAAAAAAAAAAATTACATAGATAAAGCCCTTCGTAAAGTGTGGGCTGTACTTGTCAGAACAACTTTTTGTATCTCCTTGAGGCATGGACTTCCAGGAATCCCTTCAATTAGTCTACTGTAATCTTTTCCAACCAGTCCTAGGGCTCCAACTACAACAGGGATTGTTGATGTTTCCATATGCCACATTTTCGAGATTTCTATTTCAAGGTCCTTGTATTTTGACAACTTTTTGAATATCTTCAAAGACACATTGTAGTCAGCAGGGACTGCCATATCAATAAGGAGGCGCCGTTTTTGTTTGTGGTCTTTAATAACAATATCTGTCCGGTTGGCCTTGATTGTTCTGTCAGTGTGTATTGTGTAGTCCCATAGAATTGTAACAGGTCCTATCTCCGTAATCGGGTCTGGGTGGTGTTCATACCAGTTTCTTTCAGTTTCCTTCCCGTAGAAGATGCAGATTTTCCAGGGCAGATATTGGCCCACTCTGTCATGTCGGGTTTTATATTCAGTGGGTGCCAACATCGTGCAACCTGATACAAGATGATCAATCGTTTCTGGATATTTATCACAGAATCTGCATTTTGGGCTGACACAATATTTTAGTATATGTGCTTGATAATTCCTAGTTAGCAAGCATTGGTCAAGGATAAAACCTTCAGTTTCCGCTTTCAACCCTGCACTACGTAGCCACTGATGGGTACGGGTTTTGTCTACGTCAGCTTGTTTGGTACAGGCAAAGTATTGGCCATGAAGCGGTTTATCTTGCCATCGCTTCTGTATCTGGTCGGTTGCATTCGTCTTTGCTGTCTTTTTTTAGGTATTTTGCAGTTTCAGCCGGTGTATTGTGCTGTAGTTGCATCTCTACGCCCATTTGAAACTCTATTTTGAATTTGTTAGCTTCTTTCATTACGGAGTAAAGACGTTTATTACTTTCATTTTCCTTGACGCATACCATCATCCAGTCTTCTGTAGTTTCCAAATATCCTTGGAGGCCAATTGTTGTAGTTTTGTAGGACAGTTCTAGTTGAACTAATCCTCTGCTTCCTTCGGATCTGGGCACATACAGACGATCAACATCAGCTTTGGGATGATGCATGCGATAGCAAGTGAGAAGCTTTCTCGTTTTGGCGTCCATTCGCTTAATTTCAGCTATGGTCCAGTTAAGGACATTAAATCTGTATTGCACCATAGGGACAGCCAATGTGTTTATAGCTGATATCCTGTTTTTTGAGTTTAGCTCAGTATTTAGTACCAGACATACACGCCTCATTTGCGGGTGTTGTATGCCATCTCCTTTGCTAATTCCTAGGTACTTATAAGCTACATCATGCTCCAGTTCCCTAATCTTTGTGACAAAATCTAAATCTATTAAGGGTGTTTCTGTAATTCTACCTTTCTTGAATGTTACTTTTGCTTATTATTATTATTATTTCTTGAATGTTACATTTGCTTATTATTATTATTATTATTATTATTATTATTATTATTATTATTATTATATTAACTGAATTTTCATACCGATATTTTCGGTGGCTTTCACCTGAAATTTAAGTAAAAGCAAGATTCCTAAATAAACCAGCATTCTCCTAATGGCTTTCACCAGTGCTGTTTTCAAGATAATCTCTTAAAGACTTCCGGAGAACATTCCAAGCTCTCCAAAATTGGCTGGCACTATTTTTGCTTTTATGCTCCATAATGTCGTAAAGTCTGTGATGAGTTCCTGATCTTTTCCAACTCGTAGTTTCCGTTTGATTTTATAATGTGATCTGCTGTAAGAGCAATATTTACAATAAACCTTTTCCCCCTCCTTGTCCATGATTAGATCTAGGCGTACATCTAAAACTGAGTGAGTCCTTTGAATTTCAAAGTTTCATTTGATTTGATTTTTCATTCTCTAAAACAGTTTTTGACTTGTGCATATACTATTGTTAGCATAACCTGAATTGCATTCCATTTCAGGTTCGTTACATTGTAGGGAACTTGACTCTATTTGAAAGCCAGTGTTATTTATTCCTGCACTGACTTTCTTTACATTAGTAGCTCAGTTTAACCCAGATTATTTTATAAGTAGTCCTCCAAACTGCAAATAGCAAAAGACATAATTTAGTAGCTTTGGACTGTCAAAAGCAAACATTGGCTGTGCATTAAATTTCCCACCTAGTTAACTTTGCTTTTATCTGCTCTTCGAACTGCATTGCTACATATTTGTTATTATGCGTTCGGTAGAAATCACTGATATTTTACATCGGTAACAACAACTACTGATAACTAAATGAGAGCAGATGCTTTAATAATAATAATAATAATAATAATAATAATTATTATTATTATTATTATTATTATAATATTTGATTTCTGTTGTAAACACACTTGCTTCAGTGTTCCACCCAGAGACCTAAGGTCAGAAACCGCTTCATGAAATTTTCAAATAATCATTGTTGTAAGAAAATTGGCTCATTCTATCATGCCGAGTTTTATATTCAGTGGATACTAACACCGTGCAACCTAATACAAGATGGTCTATTGTTTCTTGATATTTATCAAATAATCTGTATTTCGGGTTAACACAATTTTTCAGTATATGTGCTTGGTAATTTCTTGTTAGTAAGCATTTGTCCTATTCAGCAAGAATAAAATCTTCGGTTTCAGCTTTTAATCCCGTAACGAATTGTTTTTACGGCAAGAATATTGATCATAAAGAGGCTTATATTGCTATCGTTTCTGTATTTAGTACTTTTCCTTTATTTTATTTTAGGTTCTTTGCCGCTACAGTAGGTAGGGTTAGGGTTTATTTGCAGTTCTTCACCCATTTGAAAATTACCTTTTGAATTACATTTTGAATTTGTTGTTTTCCTTTATTACTCAAGTAAGTTTCTTATTTGTTTCATGTTCTTGGACACAGATCATCATCCTATCTTCTGTATCTTCCATTCATCTTTGAAGAATGATTGTTGTATTTTTGTAAGGCATTTCTAGTTGGATGAAGCCTCTGCCTATTTCTGGACACATACAAACAATCAACATCAGCCTTAAGATGATTTATACGGTGGCAGGCGATAAGCTTACTCGTTTTGATATCCATTCGCTTAATGTCACCTATGGATGGATGCCGAAACTGTATTGCACCACAAGCATAGCTAAATTATTTATGGATGATCTTCTGTTTTGTGAATTCAATTCTGTATCTAACCCTGCCAGATGCACGCGCCTGTAGTATTCCTTTCTTATTTTGTCTTTCATTTGTGTATGCTGTATTCGATCTCCTTTGCAGACTCCTATCAGCTTTATAGTTCACTAATCTTTGTGACATAATCTAGATCTATTGAATGGGTTTCTGTAATTCTCCATTTCTTGAATGCTACTTTTGCACATTTATCTAATTCTAAATCCATGCCGATATTTTATACGATTTTTCCCTTCAACTTATTGTCGTCTCTGGTAAAGAGTTTGAGATTATCCATATAGAATAGGTGACTAAACACTTTCTTTTTTATTTTGCATTCGTAGCTGTTACTGATTAGTTCATGCAAAAGCGGGGTGAGGGAGAGACAGAAGCGGAGGGGCGACAAGGAGTGACCTTGAAAAGATTCCTCGTCGGATATTCAAACAATTGGAAGTGGCAGTGATTTTGGTTTCTAGTTCCCTCAGCCAGTCTCCGATTGAGAGTGTTCCCAAAATATTTTGATGTGTCTCCCAAGTCGCTTTCATTGCCTCGTCATTCCAAAGTAAAATATATCAACCCTCTTGATACATTGCAATGATGATAATTCCCTACTCCCGTTCTGAACAGTGCATCAGCTGCTAAGGGACATGCCTAAATGATTAAGATCATGCGACTGAAATAAATCTATTGTGCTGATATTTACTGTAATCTATCTTAATTAAGACAAACATGTACATATTGACACATTTAATCAGATAAGAAGCCAAGAGAGTCATGCTTGGTGTAACATCTGTCTATTATTATTATTATTATTATTATTATTATTATTATCTATATATTAATACATTTGTACCTATGTATGGTGTGTGACATGGATGTTATCAAAGATGCTGAGTGGAAAACAGAAAGAGAGAGGGTCATAGAGAGTGAAAACAGAAAATGAGAGGGGTCGTAGAGATACGAAAAGAGAGTGTGAAACACAGAGGAATTGGATGGAGTCATCTTAGATAAAGGCGTTTGCTTGTAGTGAGGAGTCAAATCCTGTTTCGTGATCTAACAATCTGATGAGAACAAATTTGTCCCTGAACTGCAAGTAACCTTTTGAGATTAAATTCTTTCTTTAATAATTTCATTACCGTTGGTAATATTATAAAAAATGTTTACTTCAAATAAAAAATCCTATTTAATCTAGAATGTGTTGAGCATCCGAGAGGGAAACATAGAAGTAAAACAGAAATATATATATATCTATGAAGAAAAATATACAGAAAAAACAAACAAAAATCTTAATATATAATTATGCTGTATTAATGTTAATATAAAGTCAACATCGGACGTTTCGGTCTATTTTAGACCATCATCAGGACTTATTTATAAAACATTATTAACATTAGAACATATAAAATTCAACATGAAAAAGACGATGGGCAAAAGAGCACAACTAAATATATAATTATGCTGTATTAATGTTAATATAAAGTCAACGTCGGACGTTTCGGTCTATTTTAGACCATTATCAGGACTTATTTATAAAACATTATTAACATTAGAACATATAAAATTCAACATGAAAAAGACGATGGGAAAAAGTGCACAACTAATCCAAACAGATAACTGAAATTTTTATATAAGATCAGCGTTCCGTTTAAAATATAATCACGTCGTCGTCACGTGGGCGATGTTGTGAAAATGTATTCGAAGATGATTTCAAAATATTAAAATATTAAACAAATGCGATTGAACTATTTTCTCATATAAACAGTTCGTCAAGAAATCCCTTCCGTTGATATAGGAATACGCAGAGATCAATAGGTTCTTATATTTTCATACAAGCTTGAAGTTTTCCATGTTACAAAGTAAATCAAAAATGATTTCAAAATATTAGACAGGCACGATGGAACAATTTTAAAATAGTTCGTTAATAAATCCTTTCCTTACTTACAGGAATAGGTTGAGATCAATAGATCCTTATATTTTCGTACAAGCTTGAAGTCTTCCATGTTATAAAGTAAATTCAGGTTTGTATTTCCAGTAGACAGTATGTAAGCAAATATATGGATATAGATCCGACAGTATGAAGAAAAATATACAGAAAAAACAAACAAAAATCTTAATATATAATTATGCTGTATTAATGTTAATATAAAGTCAACGTCGGACGTTTCGGTCTATTTATTTATCTATATATGTATATTTCTGTGTAGAGAAAAGTAGAGACAAAAATCATGTGCGACATAGAGAGGGATTAGAGTGGGGATCAGCTTAGATAAAAGGCAGTTGACTATACTGAGAAGTTAAATCCTGTTTCGTAACTTAACGATCTGTTGGGGACATTTCAGTATTTGTAAGAGAGACTATTTCATTTTTCTTATAATTATCTGCGAATAGTCATGAGTTGAAAGGTACAGAGTGCAACGTAAAACAATGTATTAGTAAATAAGTCTAATGTACACGGGCCCTACTAGTTATTATTAAAACTCGGTTAGTTTGCTTACAAGTATTGACTCGATGACAAATCAAATAGCAGCAAGTCCCCTTTGTACTCAAACAGCTTGTTTAGAATTTTAGTCGAATTTGACGTCACAATTCTAACATATCCATCCTCTCGATTTTGTTGTCGATATTATTCAATTTCTTTTCGAAAAAGATTACGATTCATTTATCACTTTATGGCATCCCGTTTGCAAATTTCTGGTAATAATTTTCTTCTGGTTTTGAATATCTCATTTTGGAATTTTCAGATACCAAATTTTTTCACGTGTTAGATTGACACTAATTTTTGTCTGTCATAATCATCTCTTTTCGTTTTGTCTCGTGTAATCCTTTGGTTTGGTTTATTTTCTTTTACAGCATATCAAGATTTTTAGGATAGATTCGTATGAGTAGAATATGTATCTGTTTGTAAAAGATCAGTTTGTAGATCAGGGTTCATTGACATATTTTTGTAAAGAGGATTTTTGTCGAGAGTCAAATCTATTGCTGGTAATATTTTTTACAGAAATGTATTGATAATAATATGTTTTTTTTTTTCGAAAATGTATTGTTAGTAATTTTTTTTCCAAAATTTATTGCTGGTCATATTTTTTTCAAAAATATATCGCTAGTGTTATTTGCTGTTTTCCAGAATGTATTATTTCTGGTAATATTTTTTTTCAAAAATGCATTGGTGGTATTTTTCTAATTTTATACTTTCATAAGTAGCAATTTCGTTATTTATGTTTTTTTGAATAATTTCTATTTTATTATAGTATTAACATTTATATTTTATATTTTGTTTGATGCATATAACACAAGATGACACCGTATACATATCAGAGAGAAAAAGATATGTGTGAAAGACAAGGAAGACACGACTAATCATAAATGTAAAAATACAGAATATGATCTCCAGCAAGAAGGACAGCTGAAAATGCAAGCTACAAATTGAAAACAAATTAAGCAAGTTCTGAAATTTAACTAACTGGGAAGAAATTTAACAGATGTGACATCCGAAGGCGCACTGGAATAAAAAAATATGACTTACAGAAATAATCAAAATATTAAGAAGCAGAATGATTTCGTTACAAACAAAGAAAACAGCGCTAAACGCCAATGTAATATCGATCCTCCAAAATATGGTAGTGAATGGATATTTTCTCACAAATGAAGAGAGAACTTGAGATCAAAGAGACGTGGCTTTACAGAAGGATGCTGAAATTATTATGGACGGAACTTTTTTTAATAATTTCACCCCAAGCAAGGCGGGGATATCACTGGTACGCAGGGGTTACAGAGGGTGAAGGTGGGAAAAAAGACTGGGTATAAGAGGAACCGAGGAATGGGAAAGAATAAAAGCTGAACGGGGTTCAAGAAGATAACGATTGACGTTGCATTTTAATTTTTGAAGATTGTAGTTATCAGGGAAGCAAAGAAATGGAAGGGAGTTCCACAGGGTGGATGTGCAAGAAAATAAACTTTTTGAGTAGAAATGGAGGTTACATTTAAGTAATTCAACAGTAAAGGGTGGGACCTAGATACCAGTTTAGTAGTATATATAAACTTACATAGGCCGAGTTCCAATGGAAAAAAAAAAGCTCGTCAGAGCAGTAGCCATGAAAATATTTGTAGAAAAGACAGAGGGGAGACGTCATGTGGGTGAGAAGGGGACTGATGTCGAGATGCTAAGTTAGGATCGATTACATTGTAGATCCTTCTTTGGACTGAGTAGTAGGAGCACCAGACCAGATATTGCAACAGTATTCAATTCATGGGCGAATGATAGATTTGTAACTGTGCAGGATAGACTCTGACGAGAAAAAAAAAACCTCCTTGCACGACACTTTCCTTGCAGTAGATGCAGCTATTGATTCGATGTAGTCATTCCACGTCAAGCCACTTTGAAAACCCGATGCCAAGAAACCGCAGTGTGTTGCTTTCCATCTAGTATCAGTCTGGTATCAGTCATGCGGATGGCAGACAAGAAAGATTTTTGATGGTGGTTGAATGAGGGCAATTTCGTTTTCGAGGCATTCAAATTTACGAGCCATTTCCTGCTCCAGTTAACCACAGAGTGGAGATCTTTTTCAAAACCAGCAAACAGGTTAACTTTGTCGGTTCTGGCAGATTTGGTTTTTGAGACTGGATTAATTAGTGTTATCAGCATAAATGTATACTTAGGAATTGATGACATCAGAAAGATCATTGATGAAGATCAGAAACAGCATCGAACTCAGGATAGTGTCTTGCGTGACACCCGGGTTCGTGTGAAAGCATCTGGAAGCGAAACCGTTTAAAACGACCTTCGTTTCACAATTTGATAGGAACGATTGAATTAAAACAATTGTCCAGTAATACCGTAGAATAGGTCGTGAGTAGTAAGATGGTTAACTGCTTCACTACTTCAACTTCAGGGAAGTGATTTCCCTTTTACTTCCATATATAGTAAGCTACGCCTGAATTTTCCACTTTTTTCTACCCTCGTTTTACAGCTTTACGATGTTCTTGCAGCCTTACCCCAAGGAGGCGGCCTGTTTCTCCTTTATTCTTCTTACCAGAGCTGTATGAGATGGCGTACACACAGTCCTTAGTCATGTACTACTCTATGTGGGGGGTCTTACTCGGAAGAGGTTTCTGCGAAGTGTTGAACCATTTTTGAAGGTTGCCTCCATTTCGTTAGTGCATTTGGTACATTGCATTTTCTTTTGAATTCTGTTTTAGATTCTTCACCCACTTCAAATTTCCCTTTAAATTTCACGAGTCCTTTATTAATGAATAAAGATTCTGTTTTTCGTTCATATTTATCCAGTCTTCTGTATCTTCCAGTTATTATTGAAGGCCGATTGTTGTGGTTTTGTAAGACATTTCTAGTTTAACTAATCCTCTGCATCATTGCGATCCGAACATATACAGACGATCAACATCAGTCTTAGTATGATGCATGTGGGTAAACGTGAAAAGCTTTCTCGTTTTAACATCCATTCGATTAATGTCAGTTATAGTCAGCTATATTCAAGTTAAGGACGCTGAAGCTGTATTACATCACAGGTGTCGAACAATCACGTAGTCAAGATAACCACTCAGTTGTGGAGCAAGCTGAGTGAAGACTAATTCAACATAGAGACAGAGCTATTTATGGTGCAATGGAGCATCTCATTATGCTAAAGTGGGATAGTCCATTGCTTGGGCTCTGATTGGCTGCTGGTACCTGAGTGGAAGTATTACTATATAAATACTAGCATGATTTCTCAGTTTGCAGGATATGTATTAAGTTACAACCTGCTTTATTTTTGTCTGCCAGCTGGACGCTAGTTGGAATTCTTACGCCGGTACGTGCTTTTTATTATTGTTATTCTACATCTCCTTCCCCCCCATCGCGTGTGGGTAGTGGCCTTTGGGGAGGGATGAGTTCCTTTAAACCTGGCTGGTTGTGCGGAAGTAGTCTGGACAATGCCCGAGGGGTTTTTGTCCGTGTTATTGTAAACGGCTGAGCAGTGTTTGATGTTATTCCAGCGTCGACTGTTTGTTGCACTGGTGTAGGTGTCTCAGCTATTGCACTAGGTCTTGGAACTGGAATTGTTGGTGTATCCAGTTTCCTGAGAAATCGGCGATTTCGTAAGGTAATTCTACCTGATCCGTCAACTCTGATACGGTATTGGTGGTTGGGGAGGATTTCAATGACCTGACCTGTTGTGTCCCATCGACGGGTTGTTGGTCTTTGGTGCCACTATTTGTCCTTTTTGAAGGGGTTTAAAGTGTGTGCTGTTCTGTTGTATCGCTCTATGAGACGAGCGTTCCGCCGGGACAAACTTATCTCACGATTTTGTGCTGCGGTTATCCAATTCGCGTGTGGCTTATAGAGTGTTGGGTGGGATGGTATGTAGTCACGTAGTCGGCGGTGGAGTAGTAGTTGAGCAGGGGATAGCCCAATGTTTTGAATGGGCGTATTCCTGTATTGGAGGATGGCTCTTGCTGCACGGTTATTATCCAATGATCCTTGGGCTCCTGTGTTGCCATTTACGATTCTCTTGGCTGTTTTGACATGAGCTCTGCTCGACCATTGGATTGTGGGTAACCAACAGATGATAACCTTTGTTTAACAGCCCAGTCTTGCAAAAAATTGCTTGAATGGAAGAGATGTGAAGGGTGGCCCACCATCACTGCTGAGTTCCTCAGGAGCGCCGTAGGTTTGAAATATGTCTCGGCAAATCGAAATAATCCTTGAGGCATTAGCTTCTCCGTGGCTCAAGTGGTATAGATTCAGCCAGCCCGTTAATCTGTCAGCGCATGCTAAGTAACCATGGTTTCCAACATGGAAGATGTCCATGACGATTTGCTGAAATGGCCAATCAGGAGATGGTGTCAAATTGATTGGCTCTTTTGGTTGACTCGGGGCAACTTTTGAGCAGAACGTACAACCTGCTCTAATATTACGAATTGAAGCATTCATCCCGGGCCAATAAACAGATTCATTGGCACGTGCCTTCATGCCAACTTCGCCTTGATGTGCAGAATGTAGGCTATGTAATATTTTTTGTGCGTTGTGAGGTGGGGATAACAATTCTTTGATCTAAGAGCACTAACCCGTCGTCAACATTTTTAGGCGGTGCCTCACTTCCCAATATTCGCGGATTTCAGGTGCAGTGAGGATGCGCGTTCTTTGGAATCCGTTTTGTATTACTTCTATTAATTTTTTGTATTGCGGGTCGCTGCGTCCCGCCGTACGGATAACGTCTGCTGAGATGAGCTCCAGGTTGTCATTTGCACCGAATGTTGCTAATAAGGTTTTTGATTTGACCCAATCATCCATGTTGTCAGACTCTATGATGTCTGATTGAGAAGGTTCAGCAGTGAAGGTTCACAGCGCCATGTCGAACAATCACGTAGTCAAGATAACCACTCAGTTGTGGAGCAAGCTGAGTGAAGACTAATTCAACATAGAGACAGAGCTATTTATGGTGCAATGGAGCATCTCATTATGCTAAAGTGGGATAGTCCATTGCTTGGGCTCTGATTGGCTGCTGGTACCTGAGTGGAAGTATTACTATATAAATACTAGCATGATTTCTCAGTTTGCAGGATATGTATTAAGTTACAACCTGCTTTATTTTTGTCTGCCAGCTGGACGCTAGTTGGAATTCTTACGCCGGTACGTGCTTTTTATTATTGTTATTCTACAAGGGACAGCAAATGTGTTTATGGCTGATATTTTGTTTTGTAAATTCAACTCTCTATTTAGCACCAGACGCACATGCCTGTAATATTCTGATCTTACTTTGGTCTTCATTTGGATATGTATTCCATCTCCTTTATTGACTTCTAATTATTTATAGGCTTATACCTGTTCCAGTTCCCTAATATTTGTGATAGAATCTAGACCCATTGAATGGGTTTCTGTAATTCTCCCTTTCCTGAATACTTCTTTTGAACATTTATCTAATCCGAAAAAACATACCGATATCATCACTGAAATATTTTATATAATTGAGGGTACCCTTCAACTCATTGTCGTATTTGTCAAACAGTTTGCTATCATCAATGTAGAATGGGTGATTAAACACCTTTTTTTACTTTGTATTCATAGTTAATATGGATTAGTTCATGCGAAAGGGGAATTAAGGACAGACAAAAGGGGAGGAGCGACAGGGAGTATTTCTCGCCGGATATTCAGACAACTGCACGTGGCAGTGCCTTTGGTATGATCTAGGTATAATGTAGTTTTCCCATTTCCACCATGTATTTAAGGAAATTTAGTATCATAGAGGAGACTTTGCATATTTCTAATGCCTTAAGGATCCAAGAGTGTGGCACACTATAAAAGTCTTTACGTTAATTTATCCAAGCTGGTCAATTGTTTCTGGATATTAATCAGAAATTTATTATTATTATTATTATTATTATTATTATTATTATTATTATTTTGCTGCCTTTTCTGTATAATCCCTTACAATCAACCGTTTCCCGGGGAAGTTAATTTCTGAATTCAATTTGCTGATGTTAAATGAGTCTTAACATGTGGAGTGTTTATATTTTCATTACATTAATAACACTCTTCTGAACATTATTTACATTATTCGGACTATTGTCCTCATCTTATTGTCCATCATATTTATTACAACGTTTCGGCCGTTGTAAGCTCCGGCCTTCTTCGGGTGGTTGGAATGTCGAACTGAGCCCTTTATTTCACTCACTGGGGTAGACTGTTCTAGTTCCACGTGCCATGTTTTGATGGATGTCAGTTATCAGTTATCTCCTGTTAATTACTCTCCGAAAGTTCTCCACTACCTTAACCGGGTATTGAACTCACACTGTTTGATTCCTATCACTGGATCTAACCAAGGCCTTTATCCACTGTGCCATGTGTCCTTGAGGACACACAGGCACGTTGAACTAGAACAGTCTACTCCAGTGAGCGAAATAAAGGGTTCAGTTCGACATTCCAACCACCTGAAGAAGGCCGGAGAATACAACGTCCAAAATGTTGTAATAAATATGGCGACAAAGATGAGGACAATAGTCCGATTAATGTAAATAATGTACATAATACCTCATCTCAGAAATATAAACACACTCTTCTGAATAAATGAGTAGATCCGCACAGTTCAAATTTTTATATTTTGTAAATAGGGACTGCTAATAATTTTGTGAATGTTCTTGTAGCTTCTTTATTGTACCAAGGCTCTAATTATTATAGTTATAACGGCTGTTTTAATATGTCATGTTTGATTATCAATTACAAAAGTATTATGTTTATTTATTATGTCATATACCTTTCTATCTGAGCGTACTGCCATATGAAAAGACAATATTTTAATGTCTTTAATCAATGCGTCTAGTCCATTAGATTTTATATGTCTGTCAGTATGAATAGTAAAGTTCCAAAAAATATTGACTTGGTGGCGTTCTATCACTGTTTCAGGTTAATGTTCAAACCATTTTTCTGCATGAAGCGAACTGTAATACTGATTTATGTTCCAATAAATATAGTGCCCAATCTTATCATGTCAAAGTTTGTATTCCTTCGGTGTCAGTAGTGGACAGCCAGACACTAAGTGGTCGATACTTCATATTGGGTTTGCACAATTCTTTATTATGTTTGCCTGGTAATTCCTGGTAAATAGGCCTTGGTCCTATGCAATTATAATAAATGCCCTCTCTACTTTTAGCCCTGCGTTCCTCAGTAAATAATAGGATTTGTGTCTATTATTATTATTATTATTATTTAAGATTCTTTTCGACTGTTTCGGCTGAGTAATGATGGTCATATCTCAGCTTATACACACAACACACTTTCTTTTGCACATGAGCTTTTCCAAGCAGTATTGTAACCCGCACATTGATATGTCTTCAAAGCATCTCGTGAATTCTTGGAAATAGTTCCAAGTGCAGCAATCGCAACAGAGACAATATAGGCTGCTGCTTCTCCGATCTGCCCTATCAGATTTTGTTATTTCCGCATGATCCGTCCCCACAATGTTCTTATCCAAAATTACCTGAATGTCTGTCAGGAGACATTCATGGTTTCTCATGTGCACTATTGCCTTGATGGGACGATGGGTTATATACTTTCTTTATTTCAGTATTTACTTAGATATGATTTTAATATCATGTAATTAATGCATGGATAGCTGACCAGAATCAACAGCGTTATGCAATAAGGGGTTTTCAACTAAGTATTCATCTCTTTCCGGATTATTCTTGCCGTTACTAAGAGACTATGTTTCTTTTCCAGTTGACAATCAATGCTAATTTTCTTTATCCATTTTGCCAATCACCGTATCAAACATATAAATGAAAATAGGTAGGATCGGAATCATCTTCACCTTCTAATATCTTGAGAAATCAATTGTTCATAGATGATTACTATCTCTTCATCGTTTTGCTCCTTTTCTTTGTATAAAAAGGACGCGACGGATCAATAGTTAACTCTCTTTTTCTGTTTCATCTTCCACCAATATATCCAGTCTTGTGCTCCAGTTCCCCACCTGTTCCTATTGAAAAGATACCAAAAAACTCTTGCATGTAGCAATTTCTTAGGTTTATTATTGTACCATGATTTTTCTTACTGAAAAGCTTACTTCTCACACAACTTCACATGAATGATTTTGGTAACTTATTCTGAGATAAACTTGGACACTTACAATACAAACTATAGTTTAACCAAATTCTCTACATATTCTGCACATATCTTCTTTGTGGACATGCTTCCTGATGTTATTTCTATTGTTAGCCTGATTAGAGGCAGCTATGATAGTGTTTTCAGTTTCTTTTTTGAAAATATTACTTTTCAATCAATTCCATGTTACTTTGCCTCTGCTTTCTTCTTTTGCTTTCTCAAGTTATCCATGCAATGTTTTCTTTACTCTTGCAAACTTATATTTCCTCGATTTCCTTTTGAATCTACTTCACTTATTTCCCTTTTCAAATGTTGTTCCTTTTTCATAATTTGTATCAGATTCTCGTTGTTCTCTCGATGTAATGCAAGACCTTAACTCGTTTCATTCTCATACTACTTGTATTAAAATTGTATCACTTTCTTCTATTGCCCTCGTAAGCTATTATTATTATTATTATTATTATCTCCACTTCCAAACGATGTTTTTGATTTTCAACCGGATGTCATAAAACTATGAGTGTTCTCTATGCAGCCGTACGACTTCAGACAGCGTCAATTGCAGAGCTAAGCAAAATATAGACTTCTGAATCGATGGACTACTACGCTTTATTGCTTGTGTGTAGGTTTTTAGGTTCGGTTGTATAGACCCCAACGACCAAATGATAACTGGACAATAGTAGCCCGAACGTCTCACATTTTGGCAACCTCAGTCCGGAGGCCAGTCTATTTTCCAATTTACTTGACCTTGATATCATGGTCACTATAAACAGCCACATCGACAAGGAGGTCGATTGTCCTGCTGTTTGTTTGTTTGTTTTTCAACAACGGTGATATCTGGTTTGCGGGCCTCAAGGATGCAGTCAGTTTGGATGTTGAAGTTCTATAAGATCTTGACTTGATCTTCGATCACGTTCTCTGGTTTGTGGTGGTACCATTTCTATTCGATGTCAATTTCAGTCTTCCTAAATAGCCGCCAATGCAGATGGGAGGCCACTCTATAAATACAGCGTTTGTATTCTTTCTGCGCAATCATTGCACAAGCGCTAATGATGTGCGTGACATTTTTCGACTCCATTCCAATCTACACTTTTCCGAATCGACTTGTTCTTTCGGATAGAATTCATACTCAGGGCTTGGTATTGGACGCTTACCAGTAGGCTTTCATTCTCGCGTTTCAGTTCGCCTTGTGTCAGCTAGTCCCACGAAATTGCTAGCATAGAAAAACTGGATACCTTATTATTCTGGTGTTGAACGACATCCTCATATGACAGTTAAAAGAACAGAGAAACATATGAAAATGTCACGGCTTCTTTTGAAGTCGAAGTTGAATGTCTAATCTTATAACTGACGCTAATACCTAAGGGATGAGGCAAAATCCAAAACTTTGTATAGGAAAGCATCGTGAACAAAGGATGGTATGGAAGAGAAGTTAAAAGCAAATGAGGCGATGCCGTTTCATGAACAGTTTTACAGGGACAGCAAATTATTATTATTATTATTATTATTATTATTATTATTATACTCATTTATTTTTACAGCAGTACTAATTAACAATGATGCATATTTTTTGATTATGTCTTTTGGATAGTCTCAGTTCTCCTGTTTATTTATTATTCTTTCTACCATTTTGCTCTTCGAGACAGTCTAAATCACTTCTACAATATATAGCATAACTGTTATGTTCATGTTTTACAAATATTTAATTTCTTCTCCGTGTTCAAATTACTTTTCAAGATGTCTGCCATTTTATTTTATTGTTTTGCTCTTTTGTCTGCTGGAATAGCAAAATTTGGAAAACCTTCTTCCCTTATTTATTAGCCTTCGATTTGCATTAATTCTATTATTAAAAGAGAACAACTAATTTGGAATACTAATTCTTGAACTCTTTAATACCAAATAGGCAATCCTTTCTATCTTGTTCTATCTTTAGGAATAAGTCTATCAAATTATATTAACTCAATAAAACGAAAATATATTAAAGTATGTTGAATTTGTTTCTTATCAGCACAGACAATTCAGCAATATTTGTTCCCTGTAAAGAGAAGAAAAAAAACATTGATTGTTTTACGAACAAAATATATAACAGTATTAAGGATAAAATATTTGAAAAACCACTGTATAAAGAGCGATGATAAATTAAGACACGCCATGATTTATTCATTAGTACCAGCTGGAAACCTCATGGATCTTAGGAAAATTATTCGAATCAATTTTTATTCGCTGCGAAAATTTCTTCGCAATATAAAAGTATTAACGCTGATATAAGTAGAACATTAAATATAATATTGCTTTGTGTGCGTATTGCTTGCTTTTTGAATAAACGAAACCATATTTATCAAGAGGAAAATGAGTTTCTCACCTTCTGATCGAAATCACTATTTAATCTCTATCAGGGAAAAATAAAGGTTTTGTTTTCATTTCATTAAAATTTACGTTTTCTGATATGGTGTTAAAAATTTTAAAAAATGAACCCTGATCTCTAAAAAAAGATCCTTTCAAGAAAAGACAAACTAGGATCTCATGACGATATTAGTTTGATTATTTATGTTCAATGCAAACAATTATTTTCTATTTATGTCCAATTATTTACCGCCACCGCGCACTTGCAAAAATTAAGTTTTCTATCTGAAATTGGTTTTATATGGCAAAGTAAGAAATCAGTTTCAATCTTTTCTTTTTTGCCGCCCTGACTGTATCTCTCTCTCTCTCTCGCTCTCTCTCTCGCTCTACATATATATAAATATATATATATATGTATACATACATACATACATATATATATATATATATATATATATATATATATATATATATATATATATATATATATATATATGTGTGTGTGTGTGTGTGTCTGTGTGTGTGGTAAACATCAAATCTTGTCTTCTTCTTGACTCAAGATTTCGTAGATGGTGTCCACTCATACAGTCGTGAAGATAAGTTTTAAAAAAAATTTGTTTACCAGTAATGTTCAATTTCTGAATATTAAACCTTTTACTTACAAGGATGACTTGTTTTAAAAATGTTATACGCCAAAAATAAATTGCTGACAGTTTTCTTTTGAGGTAAGATGTAGAAACAGTATTATTATTATTATTATTATTACTATTATTACTAATATTATTATTATTATTTGTATGTGTGTATGTTTTGTTGTGTGGGTGCGAATGCGTACATGTATCTGCGCGCGCAATCTGACACATATTTTAGCCTTTTTCGGAGTATTCACCAAATAATCGATCAAAGATCATTGCGTTATTATGAAAACAACCAACGCACCTCCTATTTATATACATAAAACCTATTCTTCGATTATTTTGTGCTCGTCTTATACCGTATATTATCTTAAAATCATTTCCTCACTACACATAGAGAGATAGATAGCGATAGAGAGATAGAATGATCTGAACAGTTTTAGTGAGGCAGATAGTTACATAGAATATCATATAATCACACTGTCAGATTAGTTCTCATCTATCTATCTATCTATCTATCTATCTATCTATCTATCATTGCTCCTATCTATCTATCCATCTATCTATCATGATCAACACACAATGATGCAACTGTATCGGAGAGAGGATATTGTTAGTAGTGGAGAGTTGAGACACTTTCAGTCAGACACCAGTGGTTGCAACAATACTAACTGGATAATAGCATCTATAACTGGGTAAGCGGTGACTGTAGAGAAGAAAATCAATACAATGTCCAAAATGCATCATTATAATATTCCTGTTTGGGGAAAATATTTTTGATACATAAAATCAATCCGAAATTCGTCTCACCGCATGAGGCAATGATCTTCGAATTCTACGGCCCTTTCTTTTTTCTTCGATAATTTTCTATGCCTCTTTTTAAAGTCCGAACAGGTAAGGGACGATCATTCTTGTGTTCGTTTATATTCACTTAGCATACAGTAATAATAGGTACTGTGTATGTTGTGGATACATTCTCCACAAAAGTAATCTCATGATGTTTTATAATAATTTACAACTCAGCACGTTTTACTGAACGACTTGTTATCAATTGATGTACCTGAATTCGAATTTCTTTTGAATTAAAAAAAAAGCTAAGATTTCAATTAAACCAACATAAAAAGAACTTGGTGTACATCTAAAAAGCGCTTATTATAGATATATTTTGAATGTACTTGTACAGTTTTCTGTATATTTAACTTGAATGTTTTAATTAATGGATGTCTGGTACAAGTCGACATCAGCGAGGGATCAATTGAAAATTGAACTCACTTGACGGATTGGTTTGCACAACACATTTTCCAGCCATACACAACTGTAGTTGAACAGAAATTTTATTAAATTTTGGAAGATGACCTGTAGAGGAACTAAGCGATCACTAGACTCCCTACAGTGCTAATGGTTTATTAAAATAATTTGATAAAAGAATCTCTACGTTATTCATGCAAATGCTTTTACAGAATAACAAAGAAGTGGAGTAATCTTCCGAAAATATCACTCCATAATAACAACAGTTAGTACTCTGAGGAACGTATGCATTGAATAATGTAATATCGACTTTGAGATCAGCTAAACTAGTTCGGATGTGACCACTTTTCGTAGATGTGGCAACGTTGAAGGGGTTAAATCAAGGTTAATTTGATTTTGCATCTCCACAATAAAAGAATGAGAAAATATTTACCCCCAACGTCAGATATCGTAAAAATGCAATTTTCGCATTACAATCCATCATAAATACTTATGTGCATACATATTGGAGTATGTTTCACAATAAATATATACACACACCCAAACACACACATATATATATATATATATATATATATATATATATATATATGTGTGTGTGTGTGTGTGTATGTATGTATATATGTATGTATGCATACTTATAAATACGTGTATGGATGCGTGCACATATATATTTTCTTTGCTTGATAGGCGCAGCAGGAGACATGAAATCTATGAACCGAAAAATCAATGGTGGACGCTCTGCTTTCAGCGAAACGTTTAGCATACATTTAAAGAGTGAGCGTAAAATTTATTCACAGCTCAAAGACTTCTTCGTGCACTTACTCGCTTTCCGTACTTTTTTTTCGCAATTTGTCAGTCTGGTCTATGCGTGAGGTTTCTATTAATAATGGGAGGAGATTCAATGGCAGCTTGGCACGCTTCCAAAAACTGAACTTTGAGTTCGCTTCGCAAGACCAACTCATCTTTGGGATAAGCACTTCAATTATTACTGTCTAAGGGTTCACACTAGTAATGCTGACTTCTAGATGGTTGTGAGTTTGACACCAAAAAGATACAGTATAAAAACCTACACATATTAGATTTTTAGGGACAATACTTTGAAATAATTATGGCAAGAGGTAAGTATATTTAAAAGGGATTTCGAGAACGATCTCTGACAAATATTTGCGAATTTTTTGTCAGTCCTTTGACTCCATGGCAAAAGCCAAGATGCTAATAATGAATTTTCCTTCTTGGAATGGTTTTCCAATTTCTCTCAGAACAAGATCCATATACTGGATGCCACCCCCACCCCCCTAAAAAAAAAGAAAGACACAACGGGTTTTTGTTATTGCACTTGGGAGACACGCATTGATAGAATTTGATCGACGAAAGAAAGCATATAATGCTTGTGTTTATCAAAATGATTTCAGGTTGAAATCATTGCCTATCATTTGTATACATCTGAATAGTTCATTCAATGAGAATTTGAATTATCTCTGTGTACAAAGTAGAGACAACTATAATACAAAACGTGGGATACAATCAAAAGTATTTTATAGAAAAAAAAACATTTCAGTTCATTTAACAATTACATATATTATTCTCAAATATATCTCCATATAAATATTCTAGATTAATATTACAATTGCAATTTCAAGTGTCACTGCAAGACATCAAGGTATATAATGAATCATTCCAGTGAGGAAAAAAATATTGAATTCAAGTCGAGCGTGTCGCTATATTCCTTACTAGAGCGAAACCATTACTGGGTTTACTTCATTTTTTTTATGGGGGAGCGTAGATTTTTGATGAACCGGGAGTTATCCGAGATTGGACTATAAATTGCCAAGAGGAGTCGCAGTGTGTGATAAAAATGAGGAAAGTTGTAGCTGACGGATGGAACACAAGTCAATAGCCGATCAGTATCGGCGAGATCACTGTGAAGAGGCGGTAGGATGTTGAAAGACCCGAAAACCATAATGAACTTAAAACATCGCTCATGATGTATTTCAAAGCAAAGCATCAGACAGATGTCTTTCATGAAATGAATATTTATTTTTGAGTATTTAATTCAACAAAAAATACATATATGATTTAATTATCTTGCTGTCAGGGAAACCACTTTTACCGAATGAGTAACTGTTAATTTTATATCAAACTATATTATTGTGTGTAAATTTAAATTAACTGCACGCGCCATAAGTACATGAAATATTTTACAAATACCCAAATAATCCTTCGTCTAACTAGCAGTAACACTCGATGGGTTACGAACACCATTTTTCAAAGCATATTAGCTGCTGTGTGCCGAAAAGGAGAGAGAGAGAGAGAGAGAGAGAGAGAGAGAGAGAGAGAGCGGGTGTGTTTGTACGCGGGATAAAAAACACAACAATTCAACAAAAAATTACGAATTTTCACTATCACTTACAAGAATTCTGGTGTTCTGTTGTTTGATCGTTGAAATAGTGATTATTTTGGAAAGTGGTTAAAGCCGATAAGGTTTTATCATTCCTTCATATATATATATATATATATATATATATATATATATATATATATATATATATATATATATACATATATATATATATATATATATATATATATATATATGAGTTAAAATCAAATGCAGATCAAATATGGAGCGGAATCCGAGAAGATGATAAAATAATCAACAAACAGGAAATGTATTTCAATCTAACATGTTTTAATTTTATTAAAGCTTCATCAGAGAATAAGAGAAACCAGACAAGAAAAGAGAAACTCTGCCGTTTTCAATTTGTTTGTAATCAGTTCTCATTGCGCAGTCACAGATCTCCTGCATTAAAACCGTAGACAATTCTATATGTTTGGATGTCTGAGCGTGTGTATACGTGTCTGTCTAGTGGGAGTGCTAATGTCTTCACCTTTGTATGATCAACCAGCGCAGCGGTATCGCACTTCACTACAACCTATGGCTGATCATTTTAAGCATGTATTCTTTGTATTAGATAGATACTTTAGAGTCTTCAAGAATATGCTCAACAAATATGGCGATGTAATGTAATGTGCGTATTTTATAGTTGGCAATAATGTTATTATTAAGTTTTCAAAGCATTTTCTCCTTAAAGAATTATATCCTTTTTTAATAAGGGTGACATAAGCGGACTTATGTCCAGCATCATTTCAATGCTTTGTCTAAACTCAAGTATCTCTTTTGTTCGTAGATCCGGGCGTTTAGGTCATGTGATATCCGTCCACATAAACCTTTTTGCATTGTAAACAATTTATTTGATAAATCCCGGTATTACAATTGGTGTTTGGTTTATTTTTCTTTCTAATTATATCTCCGATTTCCTTGGAGGTGGTGGTTTACAATCATAGTATTAGTGATAACTAATTTGTTTGCGAGTTTAGTAGGATTTTTAGGGGACAAGATTATGAATGTTATGTGATTTTGGTTAGAAGTGTTATTGGTGGCGTCTATTATTTTGGCATTGTAAAATTTGTAAGCTTGTTTTTTAGGGCTGAGTATGGAATGGTGTGGGTAGTGACGAAGTCTGAATGTTTTCTCAATATATTTCTCTTCATTTAGGTATTCTGTACTACATGTCCTAGGGGCTCTACGGTAGAAGCCTATGATTAATCCAGATTTTATTCTTTGATTGTGATATGTCGGGTGTAATAGCAACATTGTCCAAATCGTGTAACAGCATGTGATAATTGTGCATCCCACAAAAAGTTTAATATCTAAAATAGCACTAAACTAATTGAGTTTTTTTTCCAGTTTTTGAGATAAGACGTTTAACCATCTTGACACTATTTATCGTAAGAATCACAGAAAAAAACCTTCAGCTAGAAAGAGAACAGGTTAAAATTGTTTTGTGTCATCCCCACTATGTTTTCCCAACAATGGTTAGAGAAAAAAGATGATTCTTTAATGGTAGCAACATTCATACTTTGGCTTCAATCTTCAAAGTCCATTGAAAAACCATCAAGAGAACGGTGAATAAGTTTAAAAAAGTGAGAGAGCAGAGGGGAAAACTAGATCACGAGGTCACAACAGGAAGATGGCTGATCATTTCAACTTAGAGCTAAATATATTCATATTGTACAAAATAGTGTCCAGTAGAGTTATAAAAACCGGAGAATTCCAGTAAGATATCTTCAAACATTTTTAAGTTACAGCGGTTCAAAGCTTCATCTAGCTACTGGACAATTTTGCTGTTACACCCGTTTCATATATATATATATATATATATATAAATTTATGGATTTATTTTTAATCCGACTTGTTCATTATTTCAAACGGTAGCCGCCGCATTTTTATTTTAAGCAGTGTGCATGCGCATTCGAGAAATCTTAGAAACGAAAATTCGCTCTTCGCCAGGGGTCGAACCGGTGTCCCTCTTTGTCGGAGAGATCACCATTTTAACCGGTGCGAATTATCACTCAGCTACGAAGCGTGTTACAGTTCAGTCGAGCTCTATTTCCACTTTTAGCAAACAAAATTCCTCACTTAAGCAATCTTTAGACAAGATACTGCAATTACATAAGCGGACGCAATATATAGACCACTGGGGGATGAAGATGATTAGATGATGTGTTCATTCCTACGTCCACACTGTGCATAATTAAAAGCCCTTTTTATTTTGACACTCATCCACAAATTTTAAATTACACATGAAGAGACAGAAAGATAGAAATTTACTTTGTCGTTAATTGTGAATCAGTATAATATTTTCTTTGTAGACCCTACGTACCAAATTCATTTTCACTATCGAACGTATCATACAAAAAGTCTAAAGCGTTATGACCGATGCTATAATCAATGATTATAATCATCATTCCTGTAAAGCCCTACAAGAAATAATTCAATTTCTAATCCTGAAATTGAAAGTAACTGTGTTAGAAAACTAGCAACTGACTCATTATTTCGTTCGTCGTCACATTCCTTTGATACACCTATGAACTTCAAAATGCACCCAAGAAATTGGATCGAAATGATCATGCTAACCATTCAAGTAGAGTGACTACTATGACCTTGTTGCTTAACATATTAAATCATTAGTATCACTGATTTCAATCACTTGCTGGGAACGAGTATTGTAATGCATAAGATTTGATTTAGCTCCTTCTGAAGTAGAAACATCGAGAGCTTATCGGGCATCTCCACCTGGTGCCTGTTAGCACGATGGTCTTGTAGATCTTGTACGCGTCTTTTCGATCCTCATTGGGTGTCTCCAACTAGTCAAAAGTAAGCTACGCTTAAATAAAAACAGTGTCTTCTTGACATTAGCACAACGGTTAGACAGATGATTTCTACAGAATGCAAATTTCGCACATGATTGGATGTCTAATCGACCTTGTGCCAAATCTAAACTCACCTCAAGGGAAGGAAAATTATATTATTAAATATAATCTAGTGTGCCTTGAGATAAGATAATGGTTAATAAGATAGTCTAGTTAATAATTACTACTGAATCGTGAGTTCCCTTTTGGCCTTGTACCAAACTAATGATTTATGGTTTATTTTGTTTTACAACATATCAACTTCAATGGGTTATTTAATGTCGACAAGTTTTTAGGATAGATTCGTATGAATAGAATATGTATTCTCTGTTAGAAATCAGTTTGTAGATCAAGTTTCATTGAGGTATTTTTGTAAAGAGGGTTTTTGTTGAGAGTCAAATATATTGCTGGTAATATTTTTCTTCAAAATATATTGCAGGTAATAGTTTCTAAATGTATTGCTGGTATTTTTACTATAAAATCTATTTTTATACTTTCATAGTGTTTTGGCCAGACTTTGGGAGTTAACTATTTGCTCATAGCTGGAATTTTACCAGGTGATACCACCCCCGCTCAGTGTGGACCTGGGAACAATAGCAATTAACACGTGGTTCCAAGCTCTTCACAATCTCCCGATGAGAGGTCTTGTTACCGGTTGTAAGATTATCGTCATACCCAGGACCGCCAAACTAAGCTAAGCTGAATAAATAACTTCAAACATGTCTCGAATTTTAACTCTCATTCCAGAGCATATCTTTTACTATTTACTATCAACTCTTTCTTAGACTACTACATAAATCAAATAGTCCTTGAGCGCTGTGTACTGTATGTTGTGGATGATCATCGCTCTCCACAACATCCTTTCCATTGTTTCTCTGCACTTTATGACTTTATCATTTTTGCATATCTATATTCTCTCTTTCATTAGTCCACACTCATTGAGTTGATTAAACACACTCTCTCTCTCTCTCTCTCCCTCTCTCTCTTTCCGTCTTCAGTCTTTGCATTTTCCATTTTCCAAGCCCACTTTCTCATCATGTGATTTTAATTATGCATCTAGTTCCATTTTCTTTAGAATTTCCTCATTGCTATATTCGTCTTTAGATTCTCGTGTGAAAATACTGGTGAATAAAAAATTTAATATTCAAAATCCGATATTTCTATTTCCGAAACTATTTAATATAAAATTAATTAAAAGCAATCAGGGATATCGTATAAAAGGCAAATAATCTATGAAAACCTCTTTCAGTATTACTTTTAAATATTATGAAATAGTCCACTTCATTCTTATGCACTGGTATTCTTTTATGTGCCAAGACATGGGTAATTATGGCATTCCACATCTTCCTATCCTTTGTAACTCTTAGTAATATTTCGATCAGGATGTATGCCAGAAATTTTAGTTGTCTTTTTTCCGGTTTTAATTGTCGCTTGTGCTTCTGTTTTCCTTAAAACTTCCTTGTTGCTCACATGTACATAGGTTACTCAGTATTCTTCTGACTACATCTCTGTTGCTTCAAGCCTCACTTTCATCTTGTTATTCACTGACACAGGAGGATTAATATTACATAGTAGTTCAGCGCCCATTTCTTTGTAACAAAATGTTCCTGTTCCTTGTACGGCATTAGTTGCACAGAAATACGTGCAGAATAGATTTAATATCAACAACATAAGTAGAGTCAAAACGAATAGTAAGCATTTAGATGCTGTTATAAAACAAACTATTTTCATTATTCCTGTGAACGACAATGAAGATGCGTGTTTGAAGGCAAATGTGACCGAAAAGAAAATGATTCTTAACAATCAATATTTTTCGCTTTTGAAGAAAATCTTCTCTCTACGATAATTTTCATTTAATTTTCCCCGTAAATCTTGCCCATATTTTTAGTCTCTAAGCTTTTCTAGCTAAGTCGAATTTTTAATCCAGAAACACCATTCTTTATAACTTTATACTTTCTTATCATATACTAAGAATAATTCTTCCAATTTCTTTTTCTGTTTATTATCCTGTTAGATTTATTATAGTTCTATGAGTAAAAAAAAAAAATACTGTCAGATCAAAACTGATTGCTACTGATCGCGTATATCATTGCTTTGTAGGAACTAAATAACGCTATATACTGTCAGAATGGAAATGCTTTTGGTTAAATAAGGATACATATGGGAGTAATGTACAATTTTTCTCCCTTATGTAATTCATGTAGTCGTCCGTTTTAAAGATCTAGGCTGGATTGATGTCATCTCCATAATACATTTAGTTTGCTTTGTTTGGGTGTTCCCTTCATTGTCATCTTCCTATTTGGTTACTTTTACGAATATTTGACTTTCATCTACGCAGTTATTGGTAACGTATTCACTGACTTTCAAACTTCTCTCGAGCAAGATCGATATTGGCACACAAGGGCGCTTCGACGTGGTGTAAAGGTTAGGAAAGGAGTCTCGGAGATATAACAGATTAGGTAATTCGATACGCATTAGATCCCCATCCAATATTTGTGATCTGCTAAGCTACGCGGACTAAATAAATACAAACACACACACACGCACGCACGCGCATACTGGAAAACGCACAGACATACACTGATGATTTTTTTTTCTGTAATTTTCTGGTTTTACTTTCTTTACTTTCTGCTTCTTTCGCCAACGATCTGTCAGTTTCGCTGCTTTTCGGAAGCATTTCAATTTGTTTCTTTATGTTTTTCACCGTCCTTCCATGCCTTTTAATGTTTTCCTACTTATGCATTTTTCCATCTGACTTCAGAGAAGTGTTCTTTTACGCGTTTTCAATGTATCAGTCTATCCTGTCGGCGTCTTTATATAAGTCTCTTTGTCGCTCTGTCAGACTTCTTCCTGTTCAAGACCTGTTTCTGTCCGATTTCGAGGAACCTTTCAATCTTTCAATTTAGTATTCTGAAGTGCATTCATTCACGCTTACTATTCTTTCTTTTCCTCACTTGTGTGCCCAAATGACTATATATATATATACATATACATATTGGAGAAGAGACGAACAGAGTGCATAGAGATATATGTAAAAATGTAGACACATCGATATTCTTTTAATTTATCGTTACATATTCTGTTATGATTTTGTTCATTTTTTTTTGTCCTTTCTTTTCTTAAATTTCTATCATTTTTACCCAGGTTTATTTCCCGCTTTATTTCTCTGTTTATCCGGCATCAGCATCGCCTCTGTTGCTTCCTTTGCATTTATCTTTTCTCTGTTTTTGTCTTCTTTTCTGCCTGTCTTTCCACCTGTCAGTCGGTGCCAAGCATAACTCAACATTCCACGTTCGTCAACAATAGTCAAATACTAGAAAAGAACAAATGAATCGTTGGCTGAGAAGAATCAGCCGAGAGCAAAGAGCCTGATGAAAATGCATCCACCCAGCTAGTGTAGGGCGACAAGTAATCAGCAAAGTGGTCGGATAATTAATGAGAAAAAATATAACGAAGGGCATCAAGGCAACTGAGGTGGGTAGAGAGAAAATACACGCCGAGGAACTGGTTGGTTTCTATTTACTCTGCCTTATAAAAAGGTGATTAGTGCTACTTTGGGTCACCTCTACGACATGTAATCATTGTAGTGCCCACAATGGCCATTTTGTTAATTACTTAATTTATAGATTTAGAACTATTTTTAGAAGGATAAAATAATAAAATATCCGACATTCTTTTGTTATCTGAAATTTAACGGAGACAAAGCTGCTGAAAACTTTGGCTAATTAAGCTTTAAATAAAGTATTTCTTCACTATATGTCTTATTTACGAACGCAAGTGCTGAAAAATTGGTAAGAAATATTCTATAAATTTCACACCTACCGCGTAAAAGCAGTCTTTATGGGTTCATGGTACAGACAAGAAACTCATGTACACAAGTTCATATTTATATATTTAAAGTAGTAAAACTTCTATTTTATTTAATTGGTAAAAAAATGAAAAGGAATGTTCAACTGACCTCTCCGTGGAAATCAGAAAATGGGGCAGATAAATTGAAAATTTAATTTTATCGATTGTTTTCAATGCTTTATCTCTTGATACGAGAAATTTAATTATAAAGTCTGCATACCTAAATCTATGTCTTTGTTTTAAACACACACTCTCTCTCTCTCTCTCTCTCTCTATATATATATATATATATATATATATATATATATATATATATATATATATTGTGTGTGTATGTGTGTGCGCACGCGTTGTGTGTATGTGGATATAAGAATCAACACTTGCTTGGTCTGTAACTATAAACGCTCTATCTCTGCTAATGGATTCTCTCCCCTATAAATAAAGTGAAAATTAAACGACGTGCTAATACCCTTGTGCCAAGTATGAATCAAACTTTTCTTCCCCAGCTGTGGAAAGAATTTTCTAGGAGAAATAAAACTCTCAATTCAAAATTGTATCTTAACACTGGCAACTACGGAGAAGCAGCTTTCGCTCGAGTGACGTCATGATATGTGACTGTCGATATATATATATATATATATATATATATAGTGGAATATGCGTGTAGAAGAATTAATTGCACTACTTACATTACTCGGATTGTCATCCTCATCTTCATTGCCATATTCTCAACGTTTCGCCCGTTGTACGCTCCTGCCTTCTTCAGGTGATTGGAATTTCGAACCGAACGGGGTAGATAGTTCTAGTTCTATGTGCCGTACCCCTTCCAGATGTCTCAGTTATTTCCCTTTAACGCAAGTCTCCAAGTTTTTGGTTCATCACTGCTGTGGCCTGGTACTCAATTCACAACTCTTTGAGTCTAGTCACTGGATCTAACCCACATTTTTATCCCCTGAGACCTGTGTCCTTGAGGACATCTATGTATGAATCTTTGGGACTTATAAACCTAATGGCTCAGCAACCATTTTCTACCAGTGCTCATATTGCAATTTTTTTCTGTTATTATTATAGGGAAATAACTGAGACATCCGGAAGAGGCATGTCACGTGGGACTAGAACAATCTACCCCGGTAGACGAAATAAAGGGTTCGGTTCGACATTCCAATTGCCTGAAGAAGGCCGGAGCGTACAAAGGCTGAAACGTTGTGAATATGGCAATGAAGGTCCGAGTAATGTAAATAATGCAAGTAATTATAAAACCTCATCATAGCGATAAAGACAGATATAGAAGAATTAAGTTTATCTTCAAACACGGATCTACAAATTTCAATAATTTTTATTTGCTTTAGTAGTAGTATTATTTCAAATTGAAACAAATGAATTATAAAGATTTTTTTGCGAACAACTACACAAAATATTTTGTATATTTTTTTTTACAGCAGAGCCGAATGAATTGTGTTAGTATAGGATGGGTAGCAAAAAGCGCCTCTACATGTGTACATATGTGACACAAATTCACATTGTTTTCATCTATGTTTCTAATTACAGCAATCAGGTACATGAAATAAGACAGGGAAGTTGGTGACGTTGGTAAACAAACTTAGCCGTCATGTTGTCAATATCGCTAAACATTATTTTCTAATATTATATACTCGAATAAATAGGTGAAAAAATGTGATTAATTAATTAAGTGTGAGAATTTCAGTCCTATTTATATAACATACGACCGAACAAACACTCTGATCAAAGTTTCACTGAAAGACTAGAGCCAGCTAAATTTTTTTGGTATGATATAACAAAATATTATCTTCTAAAATTAGATTTATTTAATTTCACGCTTATTGATTAATAAGTATTTTCCAAATTTTTAAATATCCCTTTTACGGAGAGGAAATGTTGTTGATCATATTATGAAGCTGAGACTCAAAAATTTCAGAAACTTCTAAGAAATTTTTATTGTCTGCCAATTCAAAGAATACCCCACGTCATATCACGCTGGTCAGTTAATATATATGAACATAAAAAATCAAATATTTAGAGCCGGTTTTGTAAATAAAAAAAAAAGACTTTTCAGCTACAGTACTTAAATCTATTAGAATTTTTCTACAAATTTGAAACGGGTTCTCACACACACACACACACACACACACATATATATATGTATATATATGCACATTTATATATATATATATGTATGTATATATATATATATATATATATATATATATATATATATATATATATATATATATATATTTATATTTATATATATATATATATATATATATATATATATATATATATATATATATATATATATATATATATATATATATATAAATGGATTTATCTTTAATCTGATATTTTTAGTATTTCAAATATTATTATAATGGATACTCGTATCTGAAATAGACGGCTCATTTAATATTTATTTTAGACAATGTGTTTTATTTCTATCGTCATGCACACGCGCGCCGTCTTGATAAAGAATATATGAGCCTCAGTACGGATCTAATCAACGCCTTCACCTTCTTTCTTTTTATGTGCCATGTCCTTTCAGGATGTAGGCGATCATGGCTCTCCACCTCACTCTATCCCTTGAAGCTCTCAACAAGTTCCTTATCTCTGATTCCTCCCCCAGACCACATTCCGTCATCTACTTGCTTAAGCCCGCCAGGGATGTCACGCGTTTTTCTCCTGTCTCTCTTTCCCTCTATTCGACCCGTGTGTATCAGATTCTCGAGGCCTCCTTCCTCATTATGTGTCCCAGAAACTTCAGCTGCCTCTTCCTGATGTTAAGTATAAGCTTCCTGTCTAAGACCTCATCGTTGCTCATACACTCGGTCCATGATATCCTTAGCATCCTTCTGTACAAAAACATCTCCGACGCTTCGAGTCTCTTCTTCATCTTTGAGAAAATCATCCAACATTCGCTACCGTAAAGGACAGATGTCATGTAACAGCTCAGTATTCTTTCCTTTGTTACTAAAGAAATCCTCCTGTCTCGTAATGCTCAGCCCAGCTTTTGGAATGCGTCCTTGGCCATCCCAATACGTCTACAGATCTCAGTGTTGCACTTACCGTTCTCTGTCAAGACACTTCCCGGATATTTAAAATTCCTCGCCTGCTTGATTCTAGTGTTCCCCACCTGCAAATCGCATTGCAGGCTTATTGTTTTACTGATTACTATGCACCTTGTCTTCTTGTAGTTTATGCTTAATCCTTTTTCACTCGCCGTTGCTACCTTCTGTAGGAGATTTTGTCATTTCTTTTTCGTGTCTGCTCACAGTATTGATAGCATCTACCTTATTTTTTTACAAGGCGATTAAGAGAGACATGTTTCGTGCACTAACATATAATATAAACGAATCTTAAACATGAACAGAAATATAATTATTATATATATAGAATGCATATATTATTTTTTAAATAATTTTTAGTATCAATACTGGTTATTAATCAAGTAAATGAAAGCAATTTATAGTATCAAATATTAGAAAAGTGATGTGTTCAACATGAGAACTGAAATAAAATATTTATAGAATTCTTTATGAATATGAATTGTAGTGTATTGTTTTTCTGGCATAACAGTTCATAACAACAATTAATGATATTAATTAATTGGCTCAAATTGGCTCGATAATTTATTTCGAAATTAATTGACAGGGAATTTTGTTACAGATCCATCAAAGTGAATGATTTAATTTTGTACAGAAAGTGCAAAACGATTTACGATTCATATTGAATTTGATTAGGTAGCGTTGCTATAATTAACGTTTATTTATTATTTGTTGATGAACGTCTCGCTTGGTGACTATTACTACAATAGATGGTTACACTTTAGAGAGCGCGGTTACCAGATTGAAAGTAAAATAAGCACTTCTTTTTTTCTCAAAGAATCGTACTGTCATGGTTTTCTTCGTTCAGTTTCTAGGCCAGGCTTCATTACCGGTTCCGGATATTTATCACACGCAAAAACATTCATTTTCCATAACTGCAACATCAAAAAGTCACAACTTACAGCATTATTAAGTAATCTATTATCCCCTCAAATATGGGTTAAATAGCAAGTCAGGTTGGACTCCCTAGCCGTAGTTGGCAACTTGTTGAGAATAGATCCAACTATGAATTCCAAACTAAGCCACTTGAAGCTGTACAAAAATACTTATTAGACATGCTGTGCAGATACTATAACTTCACAAACGGTAGTTTTCATTAGGTTTGGATAATTTCTTAATTACCCAGGATGTTGTTGAAACCAATGGATTTTGGCACCAAGGTATGTATTATTAGTACTGTTACTTTCACCGTGAGTACTAGTGTTACGATCTTAATATAAATCATATATCTAATATTCGGCAGCAAGAATTGGTGTCTCGGTTAGTGTAATGGTTAGGAAGCTTACATCGATAGTACAATTAGAACTGAGTATTGAGTTCGATCTTCACTGGGTGATCCATGCGTTCGTGTTTGCGCCACATATGAGCAACGCTTAGAAAATCGCCATAACTGTATGAACGGAAAACGGAAATTTAGATGAATTCTACTTGACGGTTGTGCATAAAATATGAAGTATTTCCTTATGTCTTGGTTAGCTTTTGATAATATATTCAGACACGACAAATATTCAAGTAATGTTATCTTGAGAGTTAATTGATATTGAATACAATAAATATAGCGAAACTCTTGTTTTCTTTTCTCAAAATCTAGCTAAACACTGTTGGTCCAGACAAGTTGGTGCAATGTTATATACAAAATAATTATTTTCAGATTTCATTAAAATCATAGTTATATGAACGTGAAAAAATTTGTCTGGGTTCCCTTAGAAACTGTACGAAAAAACAACGGAAAATATGGATTTTCATTTGTCAAAGTATTTTTAAATTCCAAAATTTTCTGCAGAACAGACGACATTAAACCAAGTGTCGACTTGTAAATTTCATTAGGACAATGTAGAAAGTAACAAAATAGATATTTGGGTTTAAAGTTTAAATTTCATACGTAATTTGGTTTCTTAGTTTAATCTATGCAGATTCGGTATATATGAAATGTATGGACCAAATCTTTAGAGATTAAACTTCGGATTAGTACATATGACATTATTTACAAAATTCTCTTAATAGGAAGAACATCTTTATTCTCTGGAAGTATGTAAAATCCACTTAAACCAGTTTATCACCCAGAACGTTACCAAAATCTGGAAGGATGGAATCGTAAAGTTGCCACAAAGTTGGTTGAATATAGTGGAAGAAAACTGCACAAGTGCAACAGAATAAATCTACGTATAAATATGTAAATATTGTCTTTGAAATTGATAGTAAGACGCTACGAACTTTTGTTCTGACCCACGCTCTGAGAAGATGTCACATTTCAAAAGAGATTAATATTTTTACAGAGTGAAAATCTTTTCATTTTAGTCTAAATCAGTGGTTTCGAAAGGGTGTGGAGTGCGGAAGAAAATAACAGATGAAGTGGAATGATTGAAAGAAAATCAAAGATTCAGAAACAATTTCCAAAAATTCATATGCCAAAAATAAATATTATTTCAAAATTGTAAATATTATTATAGATTACTTGTAATTGCATGCATGAGTCCTAGTATAAATAGTTATAAATCATTATTAACCGATTTTATCATTTTAATTTGTTTGCATTATATCAAGTACTAAAAATAAAGTTACTAGGGACCACACAAAAAAAAAAATTAACTATACTTTTTATGACATCAAATTTGATGATTACACTGTTCTCACTAAATGCAAACCAGCTTTCGATAACAAAATCGACAATTCTTACAATGACAATGACAATTCTTAGTTTATGAAAATGTTTTGAACAATCAAATGTCTTATTAAATCAAGATTAGACATGTTAGTTTTCAATTATGAACAATTCAAAATATTAGCATTTGCTAGGATTATTCGGTGATTAAATTTTAACACACACACACACACACACACACACACACACATATATATATATATATATATATATATATATTACAATAAACGTGCAATGAATTTACAAATACATGAATTATTCACACAAAAACTAATGCAAAGGTTAATGATTTAAATGGCGAGACATCCATCATCGCAAACAATTCAAATAATATACAAAAACCTCCGTATCCGTTATGAATGAAATGATCCTTGTTTATATAAAAAATTTAAAATCAAACTCAGCGTTGCTTTTGCGCGTTCAAAAACAATAACTCATTTTCAATAGCATTTTCGGATACAACAATACATATATTTTCGTTGTCCTCTTATTACTAAGAGAAAAAACAAGAACAACATCTATTCTATACCTGAAGATGTCTGTAGGAACAGACGAAAGCTTGTAGTAAAATAAGAACTAATACGGCATAAATTTATATAAACAAGGATCATTTCATTCATAACGGATACGGAGGTTTTGTATATTATTTGAATTGATGATGGATGTCTCGATGATGGATGTCTCGCCATTTAAATCATTAACCTTTGCATTATATTTTTGTGAATTATATATATATAATATATATATATATATATATATATATATATATATATATATATATATATATATACTGAATAATATATATATATATATATATATATATATATATATATATATATATATAAACCTAGTGAGCCAGACAAACCTACCTAGGTTTCACCTAAACGGATCGTCAGGGAAAGTTTTTTCGACAGACTGTCATGTTTGTAGCTCTTTTTTTTTAAAACTTTTTTCCCTCGAGATTGATTTGATTATTGGCAAATCAAAAATTTGAGAGTTTTTCAAAACGAGTATAGTTATCTATCTATCTATCTATCTATCTATCTATCTATCTATATATATATATATATATATATATATTCACATATATATATATATATATATATATATATATATATATATATATATATATATATATATATATATATAAATAAAAAGAAAGAACAGTAAGATATAAAATCCGGTGTTCTTATAGATATTTTATTTTTACAAAATAGTGCTCAATGTAAATTTACAGAGCATTAAAATACATCCTCACCCCTTACCAAAATGTAGCTAATAACTGATACAATGATACTGTCATAAGGAAAATCTAGACACCCCGTGTTCAATTTGAGTAGAATATTCTGTAACCATGGAAACGTGATTTTAGCTGTGTATTTAAAACCCGGTAAATTTTAAAAGTTACTCCAAAATTCGCTTGAAGATGAAATAGAACTAATGCTTTTAATTTATTTGCAAAAATAAAATTAGGGGTTTTTAGCTTCTATTTTTGAAACATGGTTGGAACTGTGTAGCGAAAATAACCATATTTTAAATCAATTAATTTATAATATTATATATATATATATATGAGTGGTATATGATTTAATATGTATTCCTATTGGTTGTATTCAGATATATTTACTTGGTCTGGGCATATTTGCAGAGCAAGGAGTGGGTATCCAGCTCATTAGTAGACAAAATATGTTTGCAAACTAATGCACCGTGAATAGTACTCAACTATATATAATTTTGCTATGGATATCTGCGTGTATCTGTATGTAGTACTAGGGAGAAATTAACTTATATATTTTTTTCATTAGCTTTACAACATACGTAGAAGGAAGACATATGTTCATGTATTTCTAAAATTCTGACAATAATATTACTAGTTAGGGTAGTGATGTTTCAGATGCATGCGCATTTTTTAGTCGATACTCATATCAGAATATGCGCTCCGTTTATTTACTTAATCGTATATTTATGTATTTCCACTACCGGCTTGAATATTCAAGAAATCTTATCAAAGAAAAATTTCATAACGTTTCTCAGATATTCAGGCCAATAGATGAAAATAAATAAATATAAAGTTTAATAAATAAACAGACCGGTTTCTAAAATACTAGTCTCCACTAAAAATAACGTTTAAAGTGATACAAATCTATTGAATTAATAAAATATCCATTGACAGTCGAGTTTCTGGCTTGAAGCAATCGGATGTCTAGTCACACTCATGAGTTGTGATACAGCGAAACAGTCTGGCTGTGGATGACAATATATATATATATATATATATATATATATATATATATATATATATATATATATATATATATATATATATATACTAAAAGTGCCAGGAACAACGTACCTAGGTTTCACCTAAACGGATTACCTAAACGGAATCAGATTACCTTGAAGATCCGTTTAGGTGAAATCTTGTAGGCTGTTCCTTGCTCTTTAGGATTTTTTTTTATTTATCCCAGCTCTACTTAACGTATTGAGCACTCTACGTTTTAGGTTTATTACTCGATTTTTTTTTCTTTGGACTAAAATCTTAAGGCACTGAACGATTTGTTTCGCACTGTGCAGATGTTTCTAGTTCTTTCTTTTTTTTCCACTTGTTTCTTCGGGTACCAGTTTGTTTTGATATACTTGCAAGTTGTGCTATCCGAGGTTTTTTTTTACCAATCAACTATTACTATTAGTATAATATATATATATATATATTTTACTCATAAATATATATATATATATTATACTAATAGTAATAGTTGATTGGTAAAAAAAAAACCTCGGATAGCACAACTTGCAAGTATATGTGTGTGTGTGTGTGTGTGTGTGTGTGTGTGCATATCATTTTGTGTATATTTATGTTGCGAAAATAAATTTGAACAACTTTTATTAAATTCAAACCCAAGTTTTGTCCGTTTAATTTATTTCTTGTATTCCTCTAACTTTCGAATAAGTTGTTGTTCATCCAGATTCCAGTTGTAAATAAGTTGTTCAAAGATCATGTTTTGGTCATGGTTTAATTTTCAATTGCTTTCTATCTACTCGATTATTATCACGAACTAAATATTGTGAATGTCTTAGACAAATATCATGTTAGACATATCTTAGCATTTTCTGGCTAATTACATGTCAATTGTAAATGAGGTGCAGATAATCAGCCATGATGTTGTGATCTGGATTATCAGCGGAAGTTTGTTCAAAAGTCACGAATACCTATAGGAAGCAATCAGAGGGTAGCGTACAAAACCCTTCAACAAAATATTAGGCTTTGTTTGATAATTTGTGGAGTTAATTGAATTCTTTTTTGAGCCGCCCCCTTTTATATGTATCTATTTTTATTTTATATAAATATGTTTGTTGACGTTTTTACTTATATTAAAACTATAATAGAAATCTGTGTGTGTTGTAATTTTAAAGTAAATGCTATAATTTGCACTATTTACATACTGATTATTCTCCTTATCTTTGTTATTGTGGTCACAACGCTTTTGCAGTTGTGTTCTCCAGCCTTCGTCAGATGTCGATCGATTCAGGTAACCTAGTGGGGATATCGAATTGAACCCTTACTAACGTAGGATGTCTCTTTCCAGGAACCATGTCTAGGGATGTCTCGTCTAGATTCCATTCTAGTTCCACTTAGTCCAAGTATACACTGCCCACTTCAGTGACTGAACTCGCACTTAGTATATCACAAAATCCATGAACCAACGATCGGTATACACATGATGAAGGTCGGAGAACATAATGGCCGAAACGTTGTGATAACAAAAACAAAAATGAGAACAATATAATTTAAGACATCAATATTATAAGTCTGGGCAAATAAAGCTATATACTACTTTCCGTGATTTGTATTGGATATTCATTCTTCCATCGTATTATTTATTCATTAACCCATTGATTCCTGCGTCCCTAAACATTTTTAACCCTTCTGCCTGAGCTCCTAAGTCAAAGTTCGCAAATAATTCGTATGTAATGTTTTACGGTAGATATGAAAATAGTTACAAGTGTTTATCCACTCTTCAACCGGTACTGGTCATTTTTCTCTACCACTGTTCAACTGGTGGCTGAGCATTACGTCATTTTTCTCTACTACCGGTAAAGCGGTGGTCAGGGGTCAAAGGGTTAATATATTAAAGGTTTCAGAGAGACATATTTGCACATGTATAGACGCGATCATATTTTTATGCGAATTCCTTTATTATATTTGGTAACGCACTCAGAGAAAATTCTGTGAAACATTCTTTAATGTTTGATTGATTATAAATCTTAGAATGTTTTTTTTTATAGGAAATAAATAAAACGAATAAAACCGATTCGACTGCATCAATGAAGCACGCTTCTACTTGCCTGTTTTATTTCGTCTGTTGTCAATGACTAGCCTCTTAGACATTTGCCAGTCACTCAAATCGAGTGTTAGGACAAATCGATCGAGCCTCAGCAGCGGAAACAGCGGAATATCATTTCCTTCTTGATATATTTCCTGTTGTCTACTGCTGCATTGGAGATAGTAAAGATGCTCTATGTTCCCATATGACTTCCCAACTCAAATATAATGATAACAATTTTGGCTGACAACTCGATTTCCTTCATTTTGTTTTGACGATGCAGAGTGAACATCATTTCTCTTGCCATTCTTGTAGCGAAGTCTATTTTAGATAAAATGTATACAAGTACGAGTAACTTATTTATATATTAGTTTTACTGTCAATAAAAGCACTTATACTAACGAAATACGTCCCATTTTGTCGTACTCTCTTATTTTCATTGTTGCTTCAAGGATTACTTCCCCTATCTCTCTCTCTCTCTCTACCTCTCTCTCTCTCTCTCTACCTCTCTCTGTCACTCACAGACATACACACAAATATACACCTATATTTTTTCTGCAAGTAAAAGGATGCTGGTTATATTCTAAATGTTCAGGTTTTTGTTTGTCTGACTAAATTACTGTATTCCAGTAATAATTCGACTAAAATTTGCAAATGTTAAACGAGTCATTTGTTGTTTTCTTTAGTATCGGCTTTTTTGTGCAACCCGTCTTACACTTGCTGGTTCTAGAAATTGTTGTGTAAATTTGTTCTAGCATTTTCAGATGTATCTGGTCAATCTTCGATTCCGTGTTAAATCTATTTTCCCATGTGGTTTTAGTCACCTCACATATTTCATATCTTCCTTGGACGTCCCATTCTTGACAGCGTTGATACAGTATCATTGTTTTCCATTTGTGGATAATGAACAATACAGTAGAACGGAATACATATAACAGTTTGAATAATATTTTTAGATCATTCTTCAGATAAAAACTAAAATTTGTTTTTTAATGCTCTTTCGTTTTTCGTTATTCCTACAGTGAATTACTTTGTACAATAAGTAAACATAGTCTTTATAAAGTTGTGCGTTACAACATGCAAAAGATATAAAAATGATTCAGTTGTAGCTGTTCCTTTGATTAAATGGTTGTGCGGGTGGTGTAACAGGTACCGGCGGGGAAAGTGGAATGAGTGAGTCGAATTCAAATTCCCGAACAGTCTGATGAACATATCCTTTTGTTAAAGGCACGAATTCAACTCTTCCGCACCTAGCTACGAGATGAATAGTTGGATATACGGCTGTCTATTCTTGGGTAGCAAGCAGACAAAGCTGAAGACGAATGGGTTCTTCAGACTGTCTAGTTCAAGATACACCACTTCTGCTAGAACTTCAATAAAATGAGGTGCAACTACGGGCCTAATTGTTTACGGGATATATTACGGTGGTGAAACAATTACCACAAATTTGTTTCACCAGATGAACGTACACAAATTATTATTGCTAACTGCGAAAATAAAGTAATTAATAATAACAAGTATTGGATATTTTATATCACTTCTAGTATTAAACAGTTTTTTGAAAGCTAACGGGGGATATTTATTTAGAAAAGATGGAAAAAGTGTTGAACTTTTTAAAGTCATTTCACCCCAAGTAATACCTCTAAAACGTGGAGGGAGGGTACATGGAGTGAAAGACAATGAAAAGACGTCAGTGTGTATATGTGCGGAAAAAACAATAAAGTAACAGGTGTGTGGAAGACAGAAGATGGCGACTGACGTTTCATTTACATTTTTGGAGATTGCAAGCAAGTAATTGGGAGGAAATTAAACAGGAATGTAGTATGTGAAAAAACACATTTAGAATAAAATATAAGGTTGCATCGTTCAACAGTAAAACGATGGGACCAAATTGCCGATCTAGTTGTACGCTTAAATACATACACTCGAGGTACTAGGGGGGGGCTCATCAGAACAGTTGCCATGAAAATATTTGTAGAAAAAGGGAAGCCACGCTACGGTGACTAGAAAGTCACTGAAGTCGAGATCCTAGATCAGGATCGATTATATTACAGACCCTTCTTGAAACCAAAAAGGCGCAAAGTTTTTAGCGCCAGCCATGCTGATGACAAGTAGAAAAGGTTCTCCGTGTTGATTAAATGAATACAGTCTTGTTAAAATTGATAAGCCATTCCTTGCCCCAGTTAACCACTGATTGGAGGTTTTTCGATAGTAGTTGACAGTTTTAATTTATTGAATCAATTATCCTATATGGTAGTGAATACTGAATTAAAGTGCAACTTTCTCTGATGGTGAATGTTGTCTCAAATATACTTTTGATCTTGAAAGGAAACTTGAGTCAAGGGAAATATTGTTTCTACAAACGGATGCTGAAGAAAGGGAATATGATATAGAATATGTAAGCAAATATAAAGTCTCCAGGAAAATAAGAACAGAAAATGAATGGCAGAACAGGAACTGGAAAGGATATTAAGGAGATAAACATTACTTAGAGATGCAAATGACAGAAATTTGTGGAAAGCCATCATGGCCCAAGGTATAAAGCGATAATATAGAAAAAGAAAGATTGTGTAGAGTAATATATTCAAAGTGTGTTTGGAACGATTAATCAGAAGAAATAAGTAATATAATTAAGGGGTCGAATATTTTTGCGTATAACTGTATACATTGGTATATCTACCTATCTCTCTTTTCCTATATATATATATATATATAGAGAGAGAGAGAGATAGAGAGAAAGAGAGAAACAGAAAGAAAAGGGAGAGATTATGCAGAGAATGAGATACATATATAGATAGATACACGGATATAGATAATTCAGTAGCTCATTCTTCAGTATAGTAAATTGTTTGTCAATGCTCTTAATTAAGTGGTAAATAGTAATTACTTTCATCAAATATTACAAAAAGAAAAATTATTTTATAATGTCGTACAAACCTGTGAACAATTGAGCTACTTATATATATGTGCGTGTGTGTGTTCGTGTGTTTGTGTGCCTTTGTATCTGTATGTATGTGCGCTAGTGTGCGAAAATATAACAAAAACAGTAAGACACACGATTGTTGTTTCGAAAGATCGGTTAATAGAGATTGCTCAATATAGTTTCAAAAATAGAAACCACAGAGGTATTTCAAATTTGTTTAAAATGCCACTGATATAAATATAGGTGGTAGCGGTGAATTTGAAGTTTTTTTTTTTAACCCTTATATATTTTTAAATATATCTATTTATATGTATGTGGGTGTCTCTGTGTTTGTCTGTGTGTGCGTTTAAGAAACAGTGCTTTACATAAGGCATAATGACACTATTGATTACATCCACGAACACATAATTGTTAACATTACACCCGTGAACACAAAACCATATTAGTATATGTATAGTCGGCTTTTCGTAGATGAAGTTAGGACAAGTGGCGATATATCGATTTGAAAGGTTCTATAGACGGCAGAGAGGAGTAAAATGAAATCATTTCAAACTCAGCCCTGTTCCTATCGATTCTGTTCTCAGCGGCCATTTTGGTCACTTACTTGGCTACGGCTTATCATTGAATTCGCTTAGTCCCATATAGCGGTGTGCATTGAAATTTAAGCGGTTCAAAACAAACACTGTTGTATTTTATTGAATGGTTTCTTAATTGTCAATGCAATTAATTTATACCTTTTTTTTTTAAACAAACTAATGTCTTCATACATGAGCTTTTATTAATGCTTTCATAAATAAATCCTTTTTACTAACCTATGTTGGCAATATATATATATATGATTCATTTATACAGGAACACTAGATCATGTGAATTACAAACATAGTATTAATACTAACTGGAAATATTGGTAATAACTTATTTTGTGGGATGTCAGAATTTATTATATAATAAATAGTATTATAACAATGATAAATAATGTGTATTGAAAAATTCAGTAATTACTTAAATATGAATTTAGGTTCGATTACGAAAATAAATTTAACAGTCCCAACAAGTGATAAGCATTTTATGAATTCGGTAATTAATCATTGCATTGTTATAATGGCTTTTTACATTTTTTATCATTTCATCCCAAACAAACCAACAAAGCCCCTAACACGCAGTGGGTTACTGAGTGTGAAAGAATATAAGAAAAACATTATTAAGGAGCGAGAACGCTAAAAGAACAGAAATTTAGAAAACAGAAGGTAATGATCTACCTTACAAACGAATAAATTTATTATTTTATTACATATTAATATTGTCTGATTCATATTTTACCCACTGTTTTTTTTTCAATTTTTATTTGTGCCGACATTTACTTGCAGCGGTTTTTATTGCTTCCTAACAATTGTCCTTGTTAGAAGATGGTTTCATTTTAATCTTTCATTTGGTTAATATCTGAACAGGCTGGCAGCTATTCCATTAATTTAGTGTCTTTGTAACCTTTTTGGAAAGTGAGTGATATTGAACTTTGGAGAATGTGAAGGAGCATTATTTTCTTTGAATATACTCTTTAGACTAAAGCCTTTTTTTTAAAAATACATCTTTTCCTATAACTTCCAATTAGTTTTAGAATTTATCAAGGTAACCCCAATGATATCTTTTATCGCCTACGATACTAGCCACCAAAATTATACCACATAAACTATAACAATATATAACAATAAAAGACGTATTTTTACCATAAAGGACCCGGTCTCCATCTCAGCCATCAGGACCATCAAATGTAGCTCTATATTCAGCAGTCAAACCAGTGTTGAGAAATTATTTTTATGTACTTCGCTCGGTGAGCTTACATGTTTCTATGTGAATTATTTAATTAAGACTTTGGTTTGGTTTAGTCCATGTATTTAATTAATGTAACCAATTTTATGTATTATCCTTTATTTTCATTTTTGTAACGCCAGCCTCAAATATTACCTTGCTCGTCAATCTACTTTTCTTGGTTATTACCCATTTAATCTTTATCAAATATCTTTTTACACTGTAGAAGCCAGATTTTCATTATTCTTATCTTGTAAATATTTTTTGATATTATTTGATCGTCCGCTGATGTTTGTTTATATATTTGGCATTTGCCAATGTTCTGCTTTTATCATTCAATAAATTTTTAAAAAATTGTTTCTCATTCGATGCTGTATATTTCTTAGGATTCATCTATTTATATTTGAAATTAAAATATAAATAACAATAAATATAGTATTATTCATTTATTTACAATTTCTTTTTTTATATTATTCTTCTATGATCTCCGTTTATATTTTAAGCTATCTTTAAACTTCTAGTGAATGGATCACATTAGAATATCTTTTTCTCTTTTGAGGCTAGATATTTCTTACGACTTACGAATTCAATGCCAATATTTATATATTGAAATAAAAAAATATCAATGACTAAACTACAATAAATATTTATTTACAAATCGATGAACAGCCCCCGAGTTGCACAATCATATCTCACGCCACCAAATAAGTTATTGCAAAAATTTATATTAAAAACAAATATTCCTATTTGAAAATCACGATATATTTATTATAAAATATATTCTGAAAAATATATAGCCAATATAGTTTGAAAAAAGCCAATTTTATTATGAAAATATTTACTTACATAATACAATCTGACATAGTCTATATACTTCAGCCAATAAATACACAACAATGTATATCGTTAATTCATGGAAATGCAAACTAGTACATTTATGTGTGTGGATGTTCGATTGTATTTATACTTTTGCGTATGTATGGGTGCATATAACATACAGGATCCGGACTGACGTGAGTGAAAAATGCCTTCAATTGACGCACTCATTCATAATTTGATGTGAAACTATCATTTATGATATATAAAAAGTTAAATCAAACAATAGTAAAACTTTTACTTGATAGAATTCATATAATGAACATAAAAATGTTCATTAACGTTCATAGAAATCTTAATTTTCCATTACTCTTAGATAGAACTAAGGATTTCTCCCATTTAAAAGGTTACCAGAATGCACAGGAAACAGATACTATTACATGATTATAGAAATTTGATCTTAGATAATTAGGTCAGGTAATTAGATATCAGGTAAATGTTACTACCCTAATTCTACTCATAATAGGAGAGAGAGCTTGTTATACTGATTAAATACACAATACACCGCTGCGAACTTGTCAATTTGATTAAAGAACTACTGGATATGTTAGGATAGAACTGCTGAAGAAGTGGTTGTTAAAATTCATTGCAAAAGGCAAATGCCAAGGAGAGTCAATTTAATTCAGTACTTACTATAGGGCTATTGATTAATTACATAGCTACGCACTGTTGCTTAGAAAGACCACACAAGTAAAGGAGATATAGAAAATGAAAACTGTAATTCATTTTCAGTGGATAAGCTTATAATTGTATATCAGTCAGCATTTTCCTGTTGTTTGCTCATTTCATTTATACACGATTTATACATGGTTCAGTCTAAAATAAGAACTTCTGTATTCAATTTCTTTTTTTGATTATTTTAGGCATTCAAAACTTCATTCAATTCAGCGAAATAAGTCAATAGAAAAAAGAAAAAAAAAAGTAAAATTTAAAAAGTTTTTTAAGCATATTTCTCAAGAATACTTTTGAGGGTTTGTTTATATGCCCGGAATGAAAGATTGGCAATTACTGCATTTTTATCATATTTATGCTTATATTAGTATTTTGTAATCAATTATATATCATCTTAACGTATGGATAAAATTAAGAAAAGAATGCCTTTAATTGAAGACAATAGTTACAATGTTACTACTTATATATATAAATCAGAAGTCAGCCGAAAAGTCCTGGAATTGTTTTGATTTTATCTGCTGCATGATATGGTATCGAGTTATCTTGCGGGAAGAAACCAAAATTATATCATCTGAACTTAAGAATAAAAATGCAGTAATTGACAACCTTCGTACCTGACACATATTTATATTTCATATAAACCATCAAAACGTACTTTTAAGAAATATTCCACTATTAAAATGATCGAAAAATAATGGGAACATTGCGATATCGAAACCATACAAAAAGAATTCATTCAACAATTCTCCACGGTTGTATTATATAAAGGGAATAATAACATCGCCTTGATAACAGCATCTACACTGCATATTATCTTTATAATGTGCTGGGGTCGTTTTGCCGGGTATATCTGTCCAGGTATGTTCCACCTCTTACCATCACTGAATTGTATTTAGAGAATATAACAGGATCCAGTATATGTTCAATGGGGTTTGAATATGGAGAGCGTGCGGGGTGGTAGAGTACACAGAGGTCGGATGTGTAGTCCTGGAATCGGTTTCGTTTCATTCGCCACATGCTAGAGTGTCAGGTTATTTCTCTGGAACAAACTATCACCCCTGGAAAATATGGCAAGCATAAAGGGTTGTAGGATCTTTTCTATTAATTCGCCCTAAATAATGTAAAGTTACTTATCACCCATATTAATTCACCCCAAGAAATTATACATTTCAAATCAAAGTTTGTTTTTTTTATTATTATTTTTTATTATTATTTTTGGCAAACTTTTGAAATTATTAATTTTAAATTAAAATTTGTTTAGCTTGCCTTGGAACAACTTCAACATTCAGAATGAAAAATTATCAAAAATCAAAGAGTTATTCTCGTAAGTGCGTATTATATTCGAGGTAAGGACACTTTTAAAATTTACAAAGAAAAAAATAAATTTTTTGGCTTGTTTATCGGGTTGAGTGTGAATGTTGACTCCACATTAAGATATAGCGCACACGAATCGAAAATATTTGGTACCATCACAGAGCCAACCGGAGTGCAATGGAAGGACCTCGCTGTGAAAGAGTTTGGTGTGAAGTTTAGTAAGTATAAAATATTTTTTGCTTTGGGGTGAATTAATATTTTGGGATGAATTAATATTTTGGGGTGAATTAAAAGAAAAAGATCCGAGTTGCAAATGCTATTGACCAAGATCTGTGCATGGGATATCTTCCAATAATAGAACTCTTTTTTGTGTTGTGTTGACTGATTGGTTGAGTGGCATCTATGTTGAATTGAGTCGTGACTTGATGCAAAGTTTCAATTCATTGTCTGTGTACTATCCTTTACTAAGTATTACGCTTCATAAATTCTTTGTATACTTTTACTACTGTTGTTTGAATAAGAGCAGTTACCAGATCAGAAGCAATTCATTTTAGTCCAAAAATCATTATCATTAAAAGATCTTCAATCCATTTCACGACTAATGACTACAACATCTACTGTCACAGTAACTCTTCCTCTTTGCTTTTTATATCACACATATCTGACACATCAGTGTATTTTTGACACGTCAGTGTATGTTTTATCTTATTTCTTAGAATAATACTTTAAAATCATTAGCTCAATATAGGATGTGCATAATACTTTTTAATAATATGTATGTAATTTTTTTTCTTTTCAATCATATTTTGGATCAGGTTCAATACTAGATAATATAGTCAGGCATGTATATATTTCCGGTATTTGAAACTAATCAAGTCTAATCTATTCCGAGTTAAAGGGATATTTAAGATTTAAAAATAGAAATTAAGTAGCCAGTTTTATATATGCCTATGTTTGTAAATTTGAAATACTTATGTCTTTATAAACACAGACTGGTTTTAATAAAATATGGATTAGTGTAATATAACAGAACTATTAAGTATATATTAATAAATATACTATATATTATTCGTCACCTGCTGCACGACTCGGAGTTTTACAGACAATGCAATCTTCAGGTGCTGAGTAGAGACTGGCCGTTACCCAATTTAAATTTAATATAAATATTTTGAACGTATATATATATATATATATATATATATATATATATATATATATATATATATATTATATGGAAGTTTAACTGGTGAATAAGAGATACGGACATATGATTGCATACCGGCATAAGAATAAATATTTGATTGAAAACACACGTAGGAATTACCTGCCACCCCGAGACTAGATAAGATAAACAATATTTTGGTTTCATGCTTCCGCCGGATGAGTATCGGATTTGGCAAAAATATATATATATATATATATATATATATATATATATATATATATATTGATGTAGAGAGAATACATTTAAACAAGTTTTATTAAACGCCAAAGACAAGTTATATCTGTCCATTTTTTTATTATATTTTTTTCCATTTGCAAATAAATTGTTTCACATCCGGACCAAAATTTTTGGTAAACTGTTCAGATTTCACTTTTTCGTTCGAGTATTTTCGACCGTATCAGTTAATAAAAAAAAAAAAAAAAAGAAACGAAATTCATCAGTATCGTAGACAAAAACATTGTGGATCTTCTAGAATGTTGCATTTCAATTTTAAATAATAAGTTTACCATACAGGTGACATAGTCTTTAGAACCATTCTACCTAACTTGGTCTCACAAGAAGATAAATGTATTAACTATTTTATATATATTATAATTATTTTATACGCATTTTAATTATTAATGCATATTTTAAAATACCGATTCATATGATAAAAGATATTTCATGCGGATTGTTTCTATTATATATTAATAGCTTTGTATATTTCTAGTCTTTCCTTATAGTAAGTGCTATATTGTCTATTGGTATTATCTGTTAATATGTGTCTTTTGTTAATAGTTATATTTCGGTTGGTTATGGCCTGATAAGCAATATGAGAATGAATTTTACTGAATGTTTCGATATATGACAAGTTAACCTCCGTGAGAGTATGATGCATGTATGGTCAATATAAGAATTTAATATTATTTTGTATTATTGGTATTTAAGGTAAAGTTTCCAAAACTACAAGATCATGTTTTTACCTTGGATGAGATTTTTGATTTCCTGTGTTATTGGTAATATTTAGATAAGACGTTTTAAACTTAGAGTCAATTATAAAACTAATTATAAAACTAAGGTAGTTACTGAAATCATTAAGTGACATGCACCGGCAGTTCATCTGGTTATGAGTGAGGGCGCATCTAACCTACGTAAGAATACTTTAATACTAATTTTAGTTGTTCCTCTAAGACATGGTTGAGGAAATTATTGTTGATAAGTGTTTTATTCAGTTCAGTTCTTTATAAAATATTGTATAAGATTGATACAGATATAAGATTTGTCACTTAGCTGATTAATGTTATATTCCGCACATGTAATCCGGAATTTCCAAGACGTAATTGTTCGGTCCACTCATCAGGAGATATCAGCAGATGTCTGTCAATTTTCTCGTTTTCGTTATTTTTATATTAAGTTAGAAAAATAAATTATTCACTTTTTTTTTTATTGATGTTAGGTTTATTTTTCTTCTTTCTATGCGTGTGTGTTTGTGTGCGCGCGTGTATGCGCCTATGCGTGTGTATGTACGCCTGTACGTGTGCGTATGTGTACATGTGTAGGATGTCGTTGTTATTTCTTCTATTACTTGTCTCTTTATACTATTTCATATGGTTTTTCTTCATTTTTCTTTATCTTTCGGTTCTAGGTGTCAAAAGTTAATGTAGCGAAATTATTTCCGCTGTCAGAAACGACTTAAAACTAGGTTAATACTCCAGAATATTCTGTTTTTTTTTAAAAAGTTTTTTCGAAATATAGGTGTATTCCTTTCTTTTAATTAATTTCTTCTTTAAATAATTAATTTTTATCTTTTAATTAATACTTAGATTGCAAAGGAAATATTTGTTTATATATCTTCGCTAACCACTTTTTTTATTTTACTTGTTTAGTGATTAATAGATGTTTTTTTTTTTAGCTTGGTTAGTGTTAACTTGGTGCTGACTTGGTGTTAAAATAATGTATATAATGAGTGATCATCTTTATTTTTGTTTATTTATTTTATATCTGTGAGGATATTCACTTTTAGAGGAGAAGAGATTTTGAATATGGATTTTATTTATATAGAGAAATAGTAAAATTGTAACAATTCGCGTCAAGAAAAGGCATTCTATTATTAACGTTTAAGTTTTTTTTCCATTGTTCATTAATCATATTTTTTTCAATTTACCTATTTTTTTTCTCGTAGTATTTGGCACTTGATGAATGCCAAAAGCACTTCTATAAAAACAAAAGAAAAACATGAAAAGTTTTTCCCATTGTTTTGATCTGGATGTGTAATAATTTATTCAGAAATTGGAAAGATAAAATAAAATAAACAGATCTAGTCAGTTGAATTTAATTAAAATTTCTCTCTCAATCTGTCTCAAACTCTGCCAGTCCCCTCTCTCTCACACACTGCCTGTCTGTCTCTCCCTTTCACTATATATATATATATATATATATATATGTGTGTGTGTGTGTGTGTGTGTGTGTGTGTGTATTCGTCAAATTTGTTAAAATTGTTGATAAATAATAGGATTATAGTAAAAGTATTTTTGATACACCCTGTAAAGGAAAATATGAACTTATCTACACCACCACACACACACACACACACACACACATATACACATATATATATATATATATATATATATATATATATATATATATATATATATGTGTGTGTGTGTGTGTGTGTGTGTGTGTTTGTATGAACTGGTGTTTCTGTATATTTTTACCAGTATAATGGCGTCTGACTTTAAAGAAAACAGGAAATGCTACTGAAAATTCGGAAAAACTTGCACCCATTCACATTATTGACACTTCCTGCCGCAGAGACATCCACGGCAGAGCTTCCAAATATGAATCGAAATAAACAGCTCTTAAAAAGAGTCTGACATATGTGCAGACCAGAAAGAAAAATGCTCAACACATTACAATATGGACGGGGTTCGCGCACTGTGTTTACTTTTTAAGAGATGCTTATTTCTATTTCTATTTGAAAGCTCTGCCATGGGTGTCTCTGTGACATTGAGCACATTTTTGACGCATCGGCAAGATTATTTTTTTTTTTTTTTATTTTGTTAGTATACGGCTTTATTTTAATCTTGGCCAGATGGGTGCTTTCCCAACTCCAGGTGTGAATGGTTAGTTTATGCATGGTGCGCAAACATCGTTCATATTTTTTTTCCATCTTAATCTTTCCTGGGGGTATCAAAACTCCTATTTTCGTATTACAGCTGACGATTGCTTAAAAACATAAAACTTACATTATTCGGACTATTGTCCTCATCTTTGTCGCCATATTTATCACAACATTTCGGCCGTTGTACGCTCCGGCCTTCTTCAGATGGTTTGAATTTCGAACTGAACCCTTTATTTCGCTCACTGGGGTAGAGTGTTCTAGTTCCACGTGCCATGTTTAATGGATATCAGCTATCAGTTATCTCCTGTTAATTTCCCTCTGAAAGTTCTCCACTGCCTTAACCGGGTATTAAACTCACACTCTTTGGGTCCTGTCACTGGATCTAACCAACGCCTTTATGCACTGCACCAAAAACGGTCAAAACGTTGTGATAAATATGGCGACAAAGATGAGGACAATAGTCCGAATAATGTAAATAATGTACATAATACCTCATCTCAGAAATATAGATAGAACATAAAACATAGTAGTGGTCGAATATATATCTTTTCTCCCAGCTGCTGGTAAATAGCAGCACAGACTGGGTCCTGTTGGAACCGGTCTAAGAGAAAGTTTTGGATTTAAAATTTGAGGAGTGTCGTTTGACAAACTTGTGGTACGCTATGCACCATTTATCGGCTCTTACAAAATCTGTCGTTAGTTGTGTTGTAATTAAATCACATGAGCGGATAGTTTTTTTTCTAAAAACTGAGTTGATGGACATTCATACGTAGAAAAAAATGTATCATATATATATATATATATATATATATATATATATACACGCACATCTCCACAAGCTCTTACACAAACACACACGCGCGCACACACACAGATATATATATATATATATATATATATATATATATATATATATATATATATATATATATATATATATATAAAATTTATATATATGTTCCTGTATATATATATATATATATATATATATATATATATATATATATATATATATATATATATATATATATATATATATATATATATATATATATATATATATATATATATATATATATATATATATATATATATATATATATATACCACAGGAACCCACCGATAAATTTTGTAAATGTATTTTTGATATACCCTGTATATATGTAAGTGAGTCCTGAATATTGTTGGTTACCTTTACGCTAAATTAAAAAAAGTATCGGATATCGATAATTTGGTTAGATTTTGTTAAAACTTCAATGTTTGTATTATTAATTAATATATGATATGTGAACCAAATGATCAGTAACTTTCTGGTACTTTCGCGTGATCCAAATATAAAATATGTGTAAATACACGATAATAGTTTTCAAGGATTTTATGATCAGAATCTCACATTTGATCAGCATGCCAAGACCTACTCTATTAAGAATAATAATTATTTCTGAAAAATTTGCAGTTTTCACTATTAGTGTTGAATCTTCAGTCTAACCGGCAATTAAAAAAACGACGCATTTATATGAAGCACAAACATAATACAAGAACGTAAAATTATGGGAAAGCGTCAATTAATTAAATGAATGACAGAAAACTCAACAATGTTGATGAACGGTGTTAACTCTTTGCCATGCATTCGATTTGTTTCTCTTGTGCTATAAAGAAATTTTATGGTGAGTAGTAATTTGATCAGTTATGTAAATGCACCTGCATGGCAGGGGAATATTGCATTTTTGATCAATTTATAGAGAATGTAAAACGGATTTCAGTGCAAGTTATAACGACTCTAACGTGCGGATTCTACCACTTTGACAGCAACATCATGATTCCTAGGTAAGTAATTTACGAGATTTTTTAATTTATTTATTGGTATTCTAAATAGAAATAGAAAAAGAGAATAAGATTAAAGTCGTGTTTGGTCGTCTTTATAAGTCAGCATCGCTGATGCAAATCTTTTTCTGTGTTATTGATTCAAATATTTTGAGGCGGCTAATTTTATCGATAAGCCAAACACAAAGTTCAATATTTTAGTTCCCACTTCTCGCAGTTTTCAGATTCGTCTCGAATTTATTATGTGTCACAAGAAAGAATATGCGTCAATATTCCAGACAAAGAATTTTTTCAAGCATCTGACTCAATGTAGATTCATATGATTCCTTTCGAGACCGTGTCGTTTTAGTGATTAAGAACTGAACCAAGGAAACGAATAAACTATCCGTCAATCGGGTAAAAGTTTGAAGAGAACAAATTCTTGCAGCAAGTTCAAACTGATGAAAAGTCAGAGTT
>CAHIKZ030000001.1:1680000-1712500 GCA_903632075.3 Acanthosepion pharaonis
TAATCAAGGAGACTGTCCAGAAGAGTTGAAAGAGATTCCGAATTAGTCTGGAGGCCGTGGTTGAAGCCAATGGCGATTTTATTGAATGAATTTAATTTTCAGTATTTAGATATATTTTTGTGTAATTTTTAAAAAATATATCTGTTAAAATAAGATGTCAGTATTATTTTCATTTTTGCGTAATTTAGATGAAATTTTATTCATACACTCGGGAAAATTATATCGGGTGTTGCTAAAATATTGGTTGCCCAATAAACTAACCATTCCAAAAGAAAAAAATAACTCATGAAAAATCCTCGTGTATACTAAACTCATTAGAACCCGTCGTATACACTAGATTCATTCAAGCTCCTCGTATATACTAATTTCATAAAACATTTACTTGGATTCTAGAAAGGTGAAACACTTAAATTTCTTATTAAATTAGACTTCAAAAGAAAGAAATTAAAAATGTCCAATAAATAAACCAAGGAAAACTAAGGAAGAATTAATATTCAGTGTTTTCTAAGAAAATTATAACTCGGTTTGTCGATGATATGCAGAATTAATTCGAACAAAATACAACTTAATCAGATTTTATTATCAATATGCCAATAGTTTTTTCGTGTGTAGAATTTGATTTTTAAAATAGAATTGCAATCGAAAGCGGGAACTGCTAAAATTTCGAATAAAAAGTATGTGTGAAAAAAGTCTGCCGAAAGAATGAAGAATTGCTGTTATATGTAGGCACAAGGAGCTAAATTATCACGGAACCGTGCACTTAAATTAATTAGTGAATCTTTGAACTGTTAATTGAAATAAATAATTAACTTACGTGCTAATTTCTAGTTCAGACGCAAATGTTTTGCAAATTGCTCGGTTGTTTTGAATGCTGACAGCTTCTTGGTGGAAGACTTTCATTCAACTTCGCGTAAGAATTTGCTCATATGTGTAATCTTTTAATTCGTAGAGGAAAACAACTTTCTGTATCAACTTCTGAGAAAGTTAATGAAATGCGCAACAGAATAAAGACGGGGGATTATTTGATTCTATTTTAAATGCTTGTTAATCCATCGCAGATAATTTGTTCAAGGCCTTGATTAATAATAAATCTCGAGATAGATTGATAATTCACCGTGAGCAGATAAATAAAGAGTTGGTTGATACAATGAAAATACAACATTCAATGCAATTCGTTATTCAAAAGAGTAATTGGTGAAAAATATCTTCTGAATATTGAAATATCTCGTTTCAAAAGCAGGTTAAATATTTGAAACGGGCAACGTTAAACAGTATGGTTTCTTACTTTCAGAATAAAGGTTTATAATTACTTTAATTGTATTTAATTATATTTCTTTCCGTCTGAGCTATGCAACTCTCGGTTCAATTGACTTTTGCCTATAATAGCATAAATATAGAAAAATTATCAACGATAATAGATCACTTTTACAAAGCATATCAGTTGATTTGAAGTAAATGGTAAGTCGGTTTATGTGTCCCGTAAAACTGTGTAATTTGATTAAAGTAAACTCTTACATGTCAGATAAAGTTCCATCAAGTGGAATATGTTAATAGTTTTTCATTACAGTTTCTAATAGGGACAATGATTATTCAAAGGCCGGCATTTTGAAATATTAGTCTAAAAAAACGGACGCACTCTGTGATAAACTAAAACTAAGGAATGGCAGAGAAGAAACTCTTAAACATAGACGTACGGTCAGCTGAAGAAATATGTTTCCATCTCTATCTCCCTTTCTCTCTCTCTCTCTCTCTAACCACAATTTGATAGATTGTCTTTTTATCATCTCTTAAAATTTTTGTTTGCTTTGTCAGTAAACTGGAGAAATGTAATAGTATCAGCAGCAAAAATAATATCATTCATCAAAAATAATAATAATAATAGGAATAAGAATAAGAATAATATCATTCATGAATGAGAGTAATAATAATAATAATAACAATAATGATATCATTCATGAATGAGTGTAATAATAATAATAATGTATAAATGAGAGTAATGATAATAATATTAATAATATCATTTATCAATGAGAGTAAAAATAATAATTGCAATAATAATAATAATAATAATAATAATAATAATAATAAGAAGGAATATCGTGGAATTTACAGATGGGCCAATAAATTATTTTTAAATTTCACAGCAAAGACAAACGAATGTAAACTTTTTTTTTTTTTTTTTTTTTTTTTTTTAACCAGCGTCATTCTCTTTGATTTCCAATCGTGTCTCTGTCTATTGTTGCTTGGCAACCCATTTAGGAGAAGGAAAACTCCGAACAACAACCCGCAACTCAAGGTGTTAATCGTGAGGAGTGAATGGCTACTGCGTTATGAGGTCGCGAACGATCCCCTACAGGCTTCGGAACCCTGTCTGTAAAGACCGTTACTCAACGTGCCGGGCAACTTTGGGTGGACTTTTGGACCCGTGCGTCACTCGTGGGATTTGAAAATTAAAATAGAAAACAAAACGTCCAGTATGGCTCTTCCAGTGGATAAACAGGGCCCGTCCTTCAGGAGGGAACCTACCTGAGGTCGAAAAAATCTGCCATAGGAACAAACTCCTACACAAAGAATGAATCTTCAGGTCCCCACAACCAGGATAATCCTAATGATGGTCCTGTAAATTCTCCAGCTAGATCCATAACCGTAAATTTAAGGAAAAAAAAAATAAAATGGTCTCGTGAGGAGTACAAAGTTGTTATGACTGCATTCCATGAAGCGTTACTCAAACCTCAGAAAAACATCACTCGCCAAACATATGACATTTGGCGAGAGAAGGTTAAACAAACAATTAGAAAGTACATAGACAAAAATAAACTAGCCAATGTAAGAAGGGACATCATGCGAAATAACCGATTGACAGAGGCTGAAATTAATGAAATAAAAAAGAATTGCAACAAGAATAGATGAACCAACAAAACATGAAAAGGAACCGGAATCAGGAAAAAAAAATAATAACATCACAAGCCTCAGGTCATAATGAAAAAACCGAAATACACACAAATCACTGTGAAGATAATGCTGAAAATTTAGAAATGTTGGAAAAGGTATGATCTTAGTCAGTCACAAGACGGTAATAAAACGAGTTCAAAATTCATCGAACAGAATTATTTCACAGAAAACAAGATTAATATACAAGAAGCCAAGGATGAAATCATGAGCCATATAAGTCAGATACAGAATATTGCAATGGAGGAACGAGAACAACTCCCAAAAATTACAACCAACAAAGCATAACCTCAAAACTATTAAGCTCTATAATGCAGCACTCAAATTGATTCTGGATGAAGAAGACACTCATATAAATCTCAATGAAGCAATATATGCATCAGCAATAGCAGCAACAAATAAACTGAACATCAAAAGTAAAAAAAAAGGCAGTCTCACAGACATGAAGATCCACCTTGGAAAAGAAAAATAGAAAAAAAATTGAACACCTTAGAAGTGAATTATCAGTACTCGATGAACTAGCAAGAGGAGTAAATGTAAGAACTAGAAAAGGCAGAAAGTCGGAAAATACAATATCAGGAATGAAAATGAAGTCCTATCAACTAAAAAAAAAAATAAAGCAAAACAATACAACTGAAGGCTCAAAGAATAAGACGCTACGAGAAAAGATCAAGATTCTATAGACAGAACAAGATCTTTCAAACCGATGCAAAGAAATTTTACAGGAAATAGGTAAACAAAGAATTGAAGTGACAGTCCCCTTAAAATGGAAGAAGTTATACAGTTCTGGGGAAAAATATGGGCTTGCCTAAAGAACACAACGAAGAGGCAGATTGGATTGCGCAAGAGTTAGAACGAATGAAAAATAAACCAGAACAGACATGGGCGGGAATCACAGAAGAAGATGTTAAATGTGCACTGAAAAAGCACACAACTGGAAATCTCAGGAATAGATAAAATTCTAACTTCTGGCTATATTATTTAAATACAGCACACAAAAAACTCGCCAAAGAACTTCAAGAAATGGTTACCGATCCAACTAAAATTCCTGCATGGATGACCAAAGGAGTTACCTTTCTTCTACCCAAAAATAGTGACACAAATATTCCGAAAAACTATAGACCAATTACATGTCTTCCAACAACATACAAACTGTTAACATCTATTTTAACAAAACAGACATATTTCTTCTTGGAAAGAAATGACATACTACCACTTGAACAAAAAGGGTGCAAACGAGGCTGCTACGGATGTAAAGACCAATTACTTATTAATAGGATGATCCTGGAAAACTGCTTCCGTGGAAAAAAAATCTTAGTATTGCCTGGATAGATTATCGTAAAGCATTCGATAGTGTACCACATTCCTGGATCTTAAAGTCTTTAAGTATGTACAAAGGTATCACCCGTTATCATCAATTTCATCAAACAATGTATGTCGATATGGAAAACTACACTTTACCTCAATCATAAAAATGGAACCTATAAGTCTGGCGAAATAAACATCAATAGAGGAATATTTCAAGGTGACTCTTTGTCTCCTTTATTATTTTGCATATCACTTATAGCATTAACCAGCCAACTTAACAAGACAGAATGCGGTTACAAAATAGCTCAAAAGAAAATAAACCATCTATTTTACATGGATGACTTAAAATTGTATGCTAGGAATGACAATGAGCTGGAAGGTCTTCTGCAAACTGTAAAATGCTTCAGTGAAGACATTGGAATGAAATTCAATTTGGATAAATGTGCTAAAGCTACAGTTTTACGAGGATCGCTACAACAAACTTCCTCTATTAGTTTAGACCCTGCTGTAACAATAAAAGATTTAGAACAAGGAGAAGCTTATAAGTACCTAGGTGTAAATGAGGTGAAGGAATTCACCATAAGAAAATGAAAGAAATAGTGCGTAAAAAGTACTATAGAAGGGTACGACTGGTATTAAAAACTGAATTGAATTCTCAGAACAGAATTATGGCCATTAATAACCTTGCCATCCCAGTGGTCCAATATAGTTTCAACATCTTGAACTGGACTCTAAATGACATCAGACAAATGGATTCTAAAACAAGAAAGCTTCTTTCTAAGTATAAGATGCATCAAAAAAGGCTGATGTAGACCGTCTATACATACCCCGTAAAGAAGGTGGAAGAGGTCTTATTCAGCTAGAATTGTCATACAAGACAACAACTATTGGCTTACTAACACATGGAAACAACAAATGACTGGATGATAAAATTAGTGAAACAACATGAAAACAGAAAGAAAAAAAATATTCAATAATAAAAGAAGGCAGTAAATACAAACAACATTTACATTTAGTAGATTCTGTAGTAAATCAAAACAGAAGCCAAGAACCAACTATTGCAGCAAAAGATATGAAAAAGAAAGCCAAGGATAAAGCCCTTGAACAGATGAAACAACGCTGGCAAGACAAACCTCTGCATGGCCAATATCCAGAACGTGCAAATAAACCCAATGTTGATAAAGTTAATACTCATCGATGGTTACGAGCATCTGGATTAAAGTCTGAAACTGAAGGCTTTATTCTTGCAGCGCAAGACCAGAGTCTTTTCACTAGGAATTTTCAGGCAAATATCATACATAATAATGTGGATCCAAAATGCAGGTTCTGTGACAAATACCAAGAAACAATAGACCATCTAATCTCAGGATGTTCTATACTTGCCCCAAATGAATATAAAATCGTCACGATAGAGTGGGCAATACTTACACTGGACAATGTGCAAACACTTTGGAAAATGTGTAAGCAAACACTAGTATGAACATCGGCCAGCGCCGGTTACAGAAATAGAAGATGTCACCATTCTATGGGATTATACCATCCACACAGACAGAAAAATTGAAGCAAATAGGCCGGACATTATTGTCAAAAACCAGAAAGAAAAAAACTTGCCTACTAATTGATATGGCTTTGTCCAGCGGATTGTAACATAGCAACCAAGGAATTTGAAAAACTATCAAAATACAAAGACCTGGAAATTGAAATAGAAAAATGTGGAAATTGAAAACAAGAATAATACCAGTGGTAATAGGTGCACTTGGAATTATAAAAATGGAACAAAACAACACATTGAAAGAATCCCTGGAAACCCCAGCTTAAGAGACATACAGAAAATTGTCTTATTAAGTACAGCACACACACACTAAGGAGAACTTTGTCTATGTAACGCTAGCAACTTCATCGGAGATAAAAAAAAAAAAAAAATTAACATGAAATGTGGCCATAACAACACACCACGACCTGCCTTAGGTCTTTCCGCAGACTTGGTAGGTAGTGTGTCCATAGCAGAAATAATAATAATAATAATAATAATAATAATAATAATATCATTTATCAATGTGAGTAATAATCAGAAATTTACATGACGTTCCATGGAATCAGGTATCATAATTTGGAGACTATGAAAGAAATAATAACATCAGGCTTTCAAAATTTATTAGACAATCCTTCATCTCTGCGTGCAATTTGTCATCACTTGCACCTGCTGTTTTCAGAATTTAACAGGTGCAGGATTTAAATGAAGTTTAATCAAGCACAAAAAAGCGAAAAATTGAGCGAAAATGAAAATATTCAATTCTAATTCTTAAAATGGAATCTGAAACAATCATGATTCTGACATTGATTTCGTAAACATTTCTAAATCGACAGGATGTTGATCAATCTGAGAATAATCTTTTCAGGTAATCAATATTTAGTCAATAAATGGCAACCAAATGTTAGGAAAATTACAATAATTAACACTGAAATAATTTAAAAAATATTAAAGGCTCTTTTTCTTGTTTATCAAATAGTGATTAGCTGTTTATATTTCTAAGAGAAGGTATTGGCCATACGGGATTTAAGCGTTCGTTTGGATCCAGTGACTTGAGCTGTGAGTGCAATACCTATCTACTGCAGTGGCGAACAAAAAAAAAATACTTTCAAAGATCTTGCTATTAATTATTGTAATAAAATTCTTGATTTTGTACTTAAATTTCTCGCGATTTACTAGACATACATCCCGAACATTATTTAAACCAATATAACACGTATAATTATTACATTGTTTCTATTTAGAGAAAGTTCGAGATGACGATTAGCTGTGCGTATATTGTATTAATTATTATCATTATTACTTTCACTTTGCATATTTGAGTGGCAAACATTCCTTGATGCATGATTCATTGAATATAGCAGCCAAGGAACATTTTCTAAGTCTTTTATTAAGTTTCGCAATGTCCATAGAATGTTTCATTTTTGAACGATATGTGCGGAATTCTTCACAATGTTTAATGTGCTGAGCGCTTCCTGCTAATTCCTTGACTATTTTTGTATTTTCCTTTAACAAAGATTGTGCGTATATTTGTGTTGTTTACTATTGTGTGAGAGTCGTAGTAATTTTATTATTCGTGGAGTTTCTGTTCACTTTCCAAACGCAGCCAAAATACCTTTGCGAAATTCGAAATGTTGTTCATGTCAACCCCAAATTAATGTGCAATTGTGTTTGTGTGTGTGTGTGTCTGTGTGTGTGTGTGTGTGTGTCCGCGCGTTCGCGCATGTGCCAAATAGAAAATGGCAGCGTGAAATTGACCTAAGACAATCAGGACTGATTATACTTATGATTTTATCAAGAAATTCTAAATATATAGCAGAAGTCACTAGAGTAGGTGTGAAAGCAATATTCAATGCATGGACAACTTAGAAAATTGTCTAGTAAGTCATAGTGAAATGATATTCCTAGCAGCAGGGATAGCAATTGATTCAATAAAAACGTTTTTACTTCATCTTAGCAGCAAACGTTAGTCCAAGAAAGCGCAATGAGTCACTCGCCTCGTCAACCATGTTAACTAAAGGCGAAAAAGTTTTCTAAGACGATTAAAAGAGTGCAGTTTCGTTTTGGAGGCATTAAAATTAACAAGCTATTTCTTGCGCCAGTTAACAACAAATTCTAGGTCATTTTTTAGATCAACTGCCAATTTAACTTCATGAAAGCGATCAGACTTACCATAAATACAGTAGTAAATATTTGATAACGCGTTGAGAATTGAATGTTGTTAGGGTCAACGCAGGTATAATATTGTGTATATCTATTCGTTTAATATTAATTTTATTTTCGCACATTAAACTTTCTATCATATATATAAATTCCTAGATTACATATTCAAGAAGTAATAAATAAACATTCAGTTCGATTTATTCGGAAAATTAATTCCCTTCACGATAAAGTAATTTAAAAATAATTTCAATTTTGAACTCAGTTGCTATTTTTCCCGTTACAAACAGACGCATACTTACATACACACACGCACACGCACGCATACATACACACACACGCACACACACACATACATAAATACACACACGCGCGCGCGCGCACACACACACACACACACACTTATATATATATATATATATATATATATATATATGGGGAAATATATGACGACGTGGAAAAGTCGTTCTTGCGAGGCGTTTCGTCCTTTAGGATTTTATCAGAGTAAATTTGTTATTAATGAAGTCCTATAGAACGAAACACCCCACAAGAAAACTTTTTCACTTTGCCATACATTCTTCTTAATATTTTTCTTGATATATATATATATATATATATATATATATATATATATATATATATGGTTATCTGATATGTTTATCTGATATATATATATATATATATATATATATATGTGTGTGTGTGTGTGTGTGTGTGTAATTAGGTACGTCTGATTAAATTAACTACTGACAATATGTCTATTAATTTTTTAACAAAATCCGTTCATACTCACGAATAACCTTCCGTGTATTGATGTTAAAGTATGAGATAAATGTGATATAGCTGTTTAAATTACTTTTATTTCCCTTTCCTAAGTACTTTCGATATACTTCCAAGATCATCTTCAGGGGTGCAAGTAGTACAAAACTATATTCTGTTCATAAGTACAAGTATTTATACAAAGCAGAATACAAAGCATAAGTTCTGTAATTTATTCAATATATATATATATAAAACCCTCATGAGTATATAATATTCACCAAAACCAGACTATTTCTAGCATGTTTCGTTGCTGATTTTATTTCAACTTATGTTTGTGCATGATAAAAAGTATCAAAAAAGAAGTGATGCTCAACATTTTTTGTTCGTTCTCAAGGAAGACTAATTTAGAAAAATAAACAGCCTGAAGCTACAATATTGGTTTCCTATAAATTTAAACAGACAGAGAAAGACATAATCAAGATTCTGATGAAGAAATAGGTTTTCAGTGCGCAGAATTAAATTCTCCACTTGGCTAGACACGTCTCTGCATTATATAATTAGTGTTTCGCCATAAACAAAAGATAAATCGAAATCGAAATTTTGCGGGTCCTCGAGGCTAAAGTGATGCCAGTTATTCTAAATAATATATTTTTATATTTTGGATTGCTACTTACACCTTTATAGTCCATTTCATTACTATTTTAGTGGTTTAATCATGCTTACATCTGCCGCGTGTCACAGATTTTCAAGGATCCAAGCGGTTTCGAGAAAAAACTTTGAACAATTTGCAGACATGCGTATCAATGCACTGACACATAAAGTCAATTAAGCTTATCATCTCGATATATAAGTAATATTATTACATACTGATGTTATTATCCTTGTTTTGTGTAACGGATATCGACATGGAAAGTGAATTTATCGAGCTAAGTTCAAATCAGGTATAGTCTTTTTTATTCCCTTTTGCGCAAATGCTCTTGTGCAAAGACACGAATCTAAAGCTTCTCACCCTAGCTATGGATCAAATATCAAAATAGACTGAGCTTTCTATCCAGTCTTAAAGAAGAAACATTTTGAATTACAAATCAAAGAGAAGGCTATAGTAAATCACTCCATGATCGATCGGATAAATGCATAGCAATTTACACTTCATAAAAGAAATCTGTTAAGAAGCATGATTGCCAACGTCCAGGAAGGGAAGGACAAGGCATTAAAATATAACTACGTACAGAATATTAGGTAATAATAATGATACGCCAGATCAATGCATAGCTCACAACTTTCCTAATGATTTGATCAAAGTGTTGAACTGTTTGATCATAGGTTTCTAAATAAGCTGGTGTATCAAATTTAGCTGTTTCATACACAGACGTAAGTAATGTTATGTATGTCCAAAAGATCCCAGTTCCTTCTGCTGTGAAATCTAGAGACTGAATAAATAGTAGAAAACTCCTTTTTGAATGATAAAGAAATGAAAGAAAAACGCTGCACACTTTTGCACATGTTAATATTCTGTCATCTTAAATAGTAGCAGAGTTATCCTAAATGTTTGACATATCGAATAAAATTTAGTTCGTTGTTGCTACCTATTTTAGTATGCTAATCATGAAGTAGTTGCTTTATAATACAGAAATAGACAACGTGTTATTGAAAATATATTTTGATCTATTAATTACATTTATTATAATCTCTGAAAGCAGTTTGTCATTGTGATGCATCAATATAGAAAACGTCAAATTCGAAGCAACATTTCAAGGGGAAAGGAACTTATTATCATGAAAAAGAAATTAAGACGTTGTCACCAATTCATCGATAACAAAATGAATTACAAAGTATTAAAAGTCTTATCATTACTCAAGTTTTGCACTGTGGACATTCTCTCTATTTGTATATACTTCCTTTGATTATTTTAGACATTCTGATTACATTTTTCCAGAAGGTTGACAGTCCAGATGTTTTCTCATCGTTAGCGTTTAATCAATTCTAATTTTCTCAAAAAGTATCTAAAGGAACAGGTAAATGTCTAAAAACTTACGTTACTACAAGGACGATTTTTTGATTAAGCAAAGTAATATTTGTTTATCACCTACAACCCCCTATTGTATTGTTATTTCCAGAAAATTCATCTTGTAGACAATTGCTTGTGCCATCACTTCACTTGTCTCCCAGTCATTTACTCTAGATGTATTTGTTATTGAATTAAACTAAGTTTAGTATGAAATGGCTGCCCGTTCACTTCTGAACATGTTTCTCGGCTAGGTTGGCTAGCTAAGACTGATAACAATAGCTTTTGTTTCATATTTTTCAACACTCAGAGATTCTATGGTTTATAATGAAACTATGCTGAGCGTACTTTACTTACAGTTTCTGTGAGAGATAGCATAAACAGTTGTGATTATCAGTTTGAACAAAGCCAATAAGCAAATGCAATAAACTCCGACCCACCCATGCTCAGTTTCTAACAAGGTTTAGGTCGAAGACGTTGTATCGTTTTCAGACACTCCCAGCAGTGCAGTACGCTGCGGTAGTCATCAAGATAATACCTATTCGATATAGTGAGATTCGAAGTCTGATCTCACGATCGGAACAATAACATTATAACTACTCGCCAACGTCTAGTTTTACCTCTACATAATTGCTACGTCGTCAATGAATAAAATTAAATGGACATAAATAACGATACATAATGATACTTGGTTGGTCTCGCTAGATCAATTATGCCTGAATAGTGAATTCGATAAGCAGTGAGAGCCACAAACTTCTGGCCTTGTGGCACATCTAAGTTACATATTTACTAAAATCACCATAATGAATATTTGCCTTTAAACATTATTTTTGTACTGACGTAAAAGTTGACATGAATGTGAAATCTAACTTAGGAAATCACTTTATAATGAATATATGAAAACCATGTAAGAATTATATCATATTAACTTTTAACATACAATTTCTGCTATTGCAAAATTTCAAAAGCTTCTAATTTTATGTTGAAATATTATGTTCTGATTTTACTAAGAAATGAATATAAGTCTAAACTTTATTCTGCAATTAACAATACGAACATTTCTAAATAGAATTGTGTTGCCCAGAATGTTCAAACCGATATTCAAGGGAAATTAAAACACAAAACATTATGTCATTAAATATTTATTTAACTAAATATGAACCATTTTGTTGCACAACATTTCTCCACTTTTCTTTCATCGTAAAAGGTTCCATCTTCCCAGAATTTTGCTAGTTTTTCGGCAAAGAACACATTAAGAAGATGCTATTTATGTCATCAATTAAACTTTTTACCATTGAGATTATTTTAAGGACCTGAATAAATGAAAATCCGAAGGAGTAATGTCTGATGAATATGTCGAGTGGAGTAACGCATCCCAGCCAAGCGGCAATAATTTTTGCCGGGTCGCCAAACAAACGTGACATCTAGCATTATCCTGATGGAAAACAACATCTTTCATGTTCATCAATTATGGGCGTTTTTCTTGAATTGCTGTACTTTTCAGAATCAATTGACTAGATACGTGATAGAAGCTCATAGTACAGGATTTCTTTTCAATCCCACCAGATGCACAGCATGACTTTCTTAGGATGAAGGCCTGGTTTTGAGGTGGCTAAAGATGGCCCAGGATCTTTTTCGCTGAACATTATTGTAAACGACCCATTCCTCGTCAGCCGTCACACAAGTTGCTTCAAAAAGGGTACGTTTTCATTGCGTTTATACAGTAAATCACAGATGGAATGCGATTTCTAGTCAGATAATATGGTAGCCAAAACTCGTAGCGATTTGAGTACCCAAGCTTTACTATGAGCTTATGCTTGGTAAATTCTAATAAATTTAGAGTTCCTGCCAATTCCCACGTTGTGTATTGCGGGTTATTCTCAATCAATGTTTTGATTTTGGTGGTCGTCTGTAGTATTTCTGTCTGTGCGTTCTTCATCAATGAAGCTACAATCACTAATTCTAAACTTAGTAAACCACTTCCGTACATTTCTGTCAGCTAAAGCACCTTCACAGTATACACTACGTATCTTTCTTTGTTGCTTGCGAGGCAATTTTACCTTTACGGAAAAAAGCATTAAGTGTCTAAAATGCATAAGTGTCTTCCATTTTCATAGGGATTCAAAATTGACAAGCATCAAGTAATTTCAAACTTTCTTTCTCAAGTTTGAAGGGTACTTCTAATCAGAAATGTATGCATATTATATCTGTCGATAAATGTGACGTGTTCTAACGTGTTGGAACATAAAAGACCCAATATTTTACAAGGGTAAGTCTTTACATCTAGACAACGCCATGCTACTTCCATGGAGTCAAATCCTCTTTATTTCACTCGTATTTCAAAGGTAAGTTTAAATGATGTTTACTCTAGAACTGTCACTTTTTTGGAACAAAAGCGTAGGTGCTTTCCTGAACACTGCAATCTTAAAGTTTTCACGCCAGGGATCAATCGTTATCTATTTTGTTTATCTTCATAATCTTCACTGTTTACCTTCTTCTTTTTAATTCATATCACATACACCTAATTCATTATTATCATTTGACAGTGAACCCTATCTTTATTGACCCTCGAACTTTGTATTTGGTAAATTCTAGAATTAAAACTTATGATATGACTATAATTTGTTTTTCGCTGAAATATTATTTTATATTACTTTTTGATTACAGCTTTTCTTTATTTCTTGTTTGCATTTCATTCCCCAGCCGCCGCCGCCGCTGCTGCTGCTTCTTCTTCTTCTTCTTCTTCTTCTTCTTCTTCTTCTTCTTCTTCTTCTTCTTCTTCTTCTATCTTAATACAGGTCTTCACGTTGAATTAAGTCTTAATTTGCTAAGAAAACAACATAAGAAAAAACTACTACATCGATCTGACTGTCATAAATTACCAAAGCCATTTGTTTATATCTACTCGACGTTTCTTTTTTTATTATTAAAAAAAAACTGGAAAGTTTGTCTTTGCCAATTTTCAACGTGTATATATTTCATAGTATTATTTAACGCGTAATTTATATATTGTAATATGATCAATTAATCAACCATCATGGATCGGAAAGAGAATGTAAATATTCCATCACACTTGTACCCGTGTGTTTGGGAGCTTCTTCGTTCGAAATTGATCTTTATTGATTAGGCTTTTTTGGCTAAATCTCCTCGTCTAACTGCTTAAGCTACGGAATGCGAAACCAAATATCGAAAGCTTATTATTTATTTATGCCAAATTAAGGATCTACTAATCAAAATGTCTTTACATTTTCTAACAACGAAGACAACATAACATTTTTGAAACCTCATGACATTTTCTTAGCTTATGTATACATCATAATATATGATTAGTTTCTGCAATTTTTCGAAATTAACAACAAATTTTGCTCTTAATGATGGCGGTATGTTTATTAGTTTAATGTTTTCGCCTGTTAATTCTTTCAAAACACGGTTTTAGGCGTTTTCTTTTTGCACTTTAAATCTACTAATCATTATATTTGCTTACGATGTTATTTTAGCAGTTAATGAAATAATGTTTACAATTCGTTAACACATCATTATGTATCGATGTTAATGAGATATAATAATATTCATGAGTTGCAATTATTTTATTTTTCTTCGCTTAGGGCAAACATCGCCTAAATTTGCGTCAAATTATTTATTTTCACAAAAAGCATGGTATTAAGTGACAAAAATGTATTTCCCCTATTGAAAATGGTGGAATGGATTCTGTCTTGAACAAGATTCTACAAACTGATTATATGGTGGCAAACAGAATCAGTAATTTGGTGCTAAATAAAATATCGTAGTAATTAAGGGGAAAGTGTTATAGAAAGGCCTTGACCAAAAAAACAACAAAAGGGGAGACTATATTACACGGGCTGTTTATAATATTTTCATATTTATATTTTTTTATTGAAAGCTGATCAAAAGCCAAATAATTTCAAATTGAAAAACTTTGTTATAATAATATTTCATTAGGCGAGTTATGTTTTTAGAATGAAACTAGTATTAACGCTTTCACTACTGAATTTTTACAGAATTTTTGCCTGGCTATGTTGGTCTGTTTTGGGAAAATTAGAAATTATTATTTTTTTGCTGAATATGTAGACGCTGAGAGTGATTTCTCATGGGCACCGCGATTTTGGTTTCGATCAGATAATCCGCAGTACACTTAGCTTGAACGACATTCTCCAGACAATAAAAATAACTCCCAAAACAGGTCGTATTTTACGCTACTATATGTTTACGCTGTTTTGGAAATAGCACAGTGCATGAGGTAACATACAGCACAACACTATGGATTGATATATTAAAGTGTCTGAGAAAACCTATATATACATCGAGACCAGACAATGTAAATTATGTCCACAGAATACCATCATCGACTATGGTGGGATATTCTTTCGTATTAATGTTTACTCAGTACAAGGCCCAAATGCCACTAATGAGATGGTTCCTTCTTATGTACGTGGCATAGTAGATCCCAATTGCAAAGGTCAGGGCTGGTGGCACCAAGGAATGTAACTCGCCAAAAGAAATGCCTTTGAAATAGAGATAGAATAGAGTGAGGCTTGCGATATTTCGTCTGTGGGAAAGGGGATGTAGAGTGGAAAATAATTCATCATCCACAACGCCTCGATGGGCATGCTCCAGTGCAGATATAGCAGCGATACTTCATTCTTGGTCTGATCTGGCTCTTGTGAAAATAGAGTGTACGATGGACCGACAAATTTTACATCATCTTTAGATATAGATTGTATATAGGAGTTCCACTTGAGATCTGGGGAGAGCTTGAGTCCCAATAGACGTTTAAGTTAATGCACCTCTTGAGAGAAGACTCATCTACCACGATAACTGAAAGTTCAGTGTTTCATGGTGGTCGTCGTATAATTTTAATTTTGAATTAGCTCAAAGCCTTATTCCCTCTTCGCATTGTTGCCTTCTAAATTGTTTCCCAGCCAATGTAGCTCTATATTCATTACTAAAATTTACTGTTGACAAACCAATTTCTACGTACTTAGATCCGTCATCTTAGATGTTCCATTTGTAATGCATGTGAATTGATAGATTTCTGTTGTATAGCTATTTTTTCTTTCAATATTCAAGTTCAAATCTCTTACTTTTTCATTCACTCACACAAGTCCGTTTAGTAAATATAGATTTCAACTTGAACTTCAAGATGTACGTGAATATGTGTGCGTTTGTGCACTTGTATGTGTGCGCACGGGTATCAAGTCGAAGAACTCTTGCTCAAGATACTCGAGTGAATGCGATTTTATAAACAAATTATTGACCCTCTGCATGACTATTGTAGCCATTATCATTCATATCTGAGGTTAAATGTCAGGAGTTTGAACTTTAGATTCAGAAAGAATATGAACCTAAAATTGTTTAACCTCTTCTTCAGTAAACTTATATTATTTTGTTGAACAAGTTTTTTTTCCCGGGCCACGAGTGCAAGAAGCAAAAATGTCTACTGGGAATCTATAACAGAGTTTCGGATTAATAGCCAAGACGCGCAACGCTCGATTCCAGAATGTTGTACTTTCGAATCGCCTTATTGAATTATGTCTGGTGAAAGAATTTCTGATTTCTAACAAATAAAACCTTATGTTTTGTTTTGTATTATTTATAGCAAAATACTCGACAAATTTAAGCAACTGTTGAAACCAATATGTTTTAAATTTTGGATACTGTAATTTAAATCTATCACCGAAATAAACTATTATCATGTTTAAACTCTGACATTACTATAAATTGTTTTTGCCGATCAGTATATACCTTGAATTTAAAGCTAGTCTTACTCATATCACAAACTGATTATGCCAACTGCTGGATGTTGGAAATTGGGATACGAGGCCGCTAACGTGCGTATATATAGCTCAGGCCATAAACAACAACAACAGCAGCAGCAGCAGCCGTAGAGCATACAAATTTATATTAGCAATGAAATAAAAAAAAAATTCTGAAAAGTGACAGGCTATCAAAACAGAAAATGTGGTTCTTGTTTTTTTCAAAATGTCAAAATAAGGCCAGCATTGAACTACACTTCATAAAAATATCCAAGCAAATTTGTCACGTCCTTTATGAGGGAGAATGAAATACGTTCTGCTTCACCTTTATTCCATACACCATTCTGTTACAAAAGTTGAAATGAAATTTAAAAATTGAAAAGTTTTATTGAACTAAGTGGGATGTGAATTTAATTTCATTTGAACTTTGATTAGAACTCATAACTTTTCCATATATTTTTGGGTTTACAGATACATTACAACCGCAATTATCAGATATACACGTAATTAAATATTATATATTTATACAAACTTATCTTGTACGCTTGTTCATAACTACTAAACTGCCATATATATATATATATATATATATATATATATATATATATATATATATATATATATATATATATATATATAAGTATAAGTGCGCAGGTATGCAGAAAATAGAAAAGAACACGTTGGGTAACTTGATTTTTAATAATTATTTGGATGGTTTCGGATCTCGTTTTTGAAACATGAGAACACTTATGTAGCGAAGGAATCATATTTTTAAACAAAAAATATTATTATTATTATTATTATTATATATATATATATATATATATATATATATATATATATATATATATATATACGTTTAATCATAGTTGAACATTAATCCACGATCCGGAGTTTGGATTCGTTTAGTTGATTTTTCTCAAACTTTGCAACTAACTTACTTAACAAATTTCGATCTTTTTTTAATATCGTCTCAGTTATCCGCAACAGTAGGCAGCGTAGATAAGAAATGATAAAACAATATCTCAGTCTATGTGGTGTTTATCATGTTTACTTTTATTTTACTAATGTTCTCCCGATACAAAGTCTTAGATTGTTAGTGATGGAGGCTGTCGGGTGAATGGTAAGGATAAACGGCAAGAGTCGCAGTGAATAAGAATATATGGTAAAGATCACGGATAAGCCTAGACTTGAACAGGTAAAGAAAGCATCCGCTTGGAAGTCGGTTCGTGGAAAAAGACCTTTCGAATAAAATTTACTTCACGCAAATGGTATACGAACGGAATCGGTGTGATTTACGTCAGTGTAAATGGCGACTCTGGTTTTAGCTGTGAGTGTTCGATTTGGTGGAACTAAGGGACGTAGCTCGCCTGAACACTTTCCATGGAAATTACGACAGAATAGCGACAGACTAGTAACGTTTCTGTCTGAGCGGTTGTAGCCGGGGAAATAATTAATCACTCACAAGGCCGCCTCGGCGATTTTGGACTATTAAAACTAGAAATGAAGACTGGACAGCTCCAGCCCAGTTATGACCTCAATACTCCACTTTTAGCATGATCTGAAGCTAGTAATCGTAGAGTATCGAAGGAGAAATTAGGTATAGGAGGAGAGCGGTACAGGGAAGTGGACATTTTCCCAATATCTATATCGTATATATGTTTCACTCGAGATCTGGATGAGCCTGAGTTGCAATAGGCGTTCAAGGCAAGTGACCTCTTTGAGAGAACGCCCATTTATTGCAATAGACGAAAATGTTGGGTCTGCACGGTGATGATGGAATGTTTCATTTTTAAGGTATTGAATTCCCCACTCCCATTGAGCTGTTAGAACTAATTCAAAGGAGAGATCAGCTAACACCCTACGGTTATCTCGATTTTTGCTTAGATATTCACAAAATATCGGAGCATGATCTTAGGCGTATTATTAATATAAGGCAGAAAGGTGCTTGGGTCCGAGATGCAAGCCTTGGAAGGCGCCTGTATTGATCTCATGCACATCGGAAAATTAGCTGTTAAAAGCTACCTTCATAGACCAATGAAGGACTTGATAATGGAGAAATCTCTTCCAGTGGTTCCATAACCGTAGAGTTTGTGTTGCAAACCTTTATACCACACTTTTTAAAAGCCTTCAATATAACTAATGTGATCGTTCTCGTGGTATATTAATTGTCTAATGCTTCATTCTGAGAGTAATGATACCATCAAGGATACCAACATTGGATCGAGTCGATCTAAATCCGTTTTGGTGGTGATCCGGAGTTTGCCCCTATTGAACTGGTCACCAACCTCCTTGTAGATTATAGCCTTAATGCGTTTGCGGACGACACTAAGAAGGCTTACATTGAGACATTTAGACGGGTATGAGCGAACACCCGCCTTCTTAAAAACAAGGCATAGACTTTTCATAGACTTCTCTTTCAGGCAGCGGTTAAACAATTTTGATAAGATTAATCAGGGCTAATATTCTTAAGATTATTAGTCTTGAGGATATTAGTTGATAACCACTGGGATATCATCTGATCTTAGTTTCATGGCTTCTGATAAGCCTTGTGACTTTCCGAACTGGGATAGAAAAATTATTATATATATTTTCCTGAGATAGGGAAGTCAGCAAGGGGAGAGGCCTTGTTATCTAATGTGAGGTTAGAGGCAAAGATCGTTACGAAGAGCGTTGCCTTATCTAATGAGGATAATATGACATGAGTTGTTTATGATATTAGGCACTGACGATTCTCCTCTACGGAGAAGTTGGTTAAAGATTTTCTAGAAATCACGATATTCAAGTCGTTTTCTTTCAAACTTGGTCTGAGCTGCTTTTGCATGGATGTACTTCGTATTTCCTAGAACTCTCTTGCAATGATTGCGGACAGTTCTGAAATAAGTAAGAGCTCTACTACACCGTTCCCGGTGAGAGATATTCTAGTAGTGGGTAACGGTCAGCTTTGACTGCAACACATTCTCAAGTGAACCACTATTCACTATTTGGTTGTATTGGATTTTTTTCTTGTGTTCAAAATTTCCATGCCAGTGATGATCCATTGAGAGACATGGGAGACAGTTCTAAAGGCTCTATATTTGAAGAATACTGAGAGTCGCTTCCGCCATAATCAAGATATTAATTCAATAAACATTCACCCGATACTATTTCTATTTCTTGATAGTTGTTTATATTGAGTTATAGGGTGTATGCATTGCAATTTCACTGCTAATGCGTGTGAAAATAAGCAATTTATGATAAAAATACACACGTTTTTGGTAAATTGAAACTTCATTGTTATTTCTCAACTGATGATGAACTTTCAGGGATTATGCATTTAGTTTCTTTTTCTGGATATTATTCACCGTAATATTATCATTTTGTTTTTATAGAATAACTTGCTTTGTTTATCATAAATTAATTTGTAAGAGTTACTTGTGTCTGAATTATATCTGCATGAAAATAAAGTGTCTTATTTTACGCATATCATCTATCTACATGTCAAATTTAATAAATGACTTTTAGTTTTTCAATTTATTTCTTCATTCTTTATGTATAGGATAGATTTTTTTTATCTAACTATTCAATAAAAAAAAACGTTAGATAAAAATGTCCTATATTTTATTGAAACCAAACTAGTGATGTTCTATCATCACCGAGCGGAGCCTGAAATTTCGCCTATAGTACTGAAAATGTGTTATCTCAGAGAGAAACACCTTGAACGCTCATTGGAACTTAAACCCAACCCAGAACTCAAGTGAAACTCGTATATACGATCCATCAGTAATGATAGTCAGAAAAGGTTGGGGTCCCTGTATGTATCTGACTTCTGCTATCTTCTAACTTCATAAGACCCAGCTCAGGTTGGAAATGTAGTATTCCTGCTATATATGGACAGGAGGTTCCCATTATACAATTACCATTCTCAAAAATGTTCAGAATCCTCTCAACATCCTTATGGGTTATGAATTATTTCCACCCTACAACTCTCGCAGCTCTGTCGCTATTTCCATGGAAAGTGTTCAGGCGAGTTTCATTTCTTATTTTCACCAGTTCTAACCTTCACTACTACAACCCTAACCCTGCCACGCTCATTGTATCGAACCACCTTCATCACCTTCGTATTCCATTGGTGAAATCGAAGTTCCTCTCGAGCAACTTGCTTCCTACGAACCGCTGCTTTGTGAAACCAACTCCCAACAAGATGTTTTCACGGTCACTACAACCTTAACCTATTCATTCGTCATAAACTGTGCCTCTTAATATGTAACTCTCAACCTCAAGTGGCTTTTAGTCCTTGTACAGTGTGAACATCTGTTGAAACTTGAATAAAGCATGGAATAATAATAATAATACAACACAAAATGTACTTAAACAAAATGTATTGAAACAAGAAAGAGTACACAATATTTACAGATAGTTTGGTATATTCTTGGGAAGACCGTTCCTGTAGAATGGTTTGACTTATTCGCAGTCGGGCTGAGTCTCTGGATTGGATCTCTTCTACTCCCCCGTCTTCCCGGTACCAACCATATTTATATGGTCGGTACTCCACTATGTAAATTAGGTGGATCGTACCACAACAACATCATTGTAAAAAAAGAAATTGCGCATGAAATTACGAAATCCATCTCTTGTTCTTTCTCCTTAACAAAGCCGAGCGCTTGACTATCAGGCACCAAAAAACTACTTTTGTAGATAAAGACATATTTATATCGTGTAATAATCCCAACTTTTGCAGTTTTATTTCTCTTAGAAATGTTGTGTTGCCCAAACAGAGAAACTGAGTAAGTCGACCAATGTCAGAACAATTGGCCTTCTGTACTTCTACATAATACTTGGTGCGAATCTAATTTTAGCACAGCCAGCATATTAAAACTGAATTAAGAAATACTGTTAGAATCTTAAGAAAGAATTTGCTCTATGATATTGATTATGAAGCGAAAGTAATATAAAAATCATGAGTACCGCATTGTTTTTATATTCACAGCAACCTATTTCTGTTATGACTGCAGGGCTGACAGTTTCATCTTTACATTCTCGAAAAAATTCGAGATGCTGATGACGGCGATGATAATGACTTTAATTCTACCTGATGGCAGTTATTTTGCTTTCCGATTGAAGCTGGAGAAAATGAGTGGACATCTTCCCTCAGGATATAATTTACTTCAAATTAATAAAACATTGGTAAATATTGCTTGAAAATATATCATTCTTTAAAAGTACAATCCACGAATAGCTTCAATTTATATCTGTCTACAAATTTGATCACCTTTCATGTTTTTAATCTCCTACAATATATACCATAACCTCATACAATCTATCTATCTATCTATCTATCTATCTATCTATCTATCTATCTATCTATCTATGTCATCATCAGGTTGTTGCTTATTGCAAGACAAATATTGTAGTGTTCATTATTATCGAAGTCTAAATTGTTGTGTTCGTCTGTAAGATAAATTTCTTACTGGTAGAGAACGCTGAGTCAGTGCGTGATCGCTGGATACCACTTCAGGAGGGGTAACTATATATATATATATATATATATATATATATATATATATATATATATGATTGCGTGCTCTGATTTCAAATCTATCTATATCTACTTGAGCTAATATGTTCACAGCTATCTGTCTGTCTATCTATCACAAACATACACACACACATAAACACACACACACACACAACACACACACACACACATATATATATATATATATATATATATATATATATATATCATAAAGTATCCAAAGTTTGAAGAATATGGCAAATGGTTTTCCATCTTATATATATAAATATATATAAAAATATACGAGATAGCTATCTGAATATTGCTTGTCTCTATTCTACTTATCAAAACCTGAACAAATGTTTTTTTTACATTGTTTTGTAAGGTAACCTCTACTTATTCGAGAGTAAATGTTTTCAAGAACCCTCATATAATAAAAGTTTAATTCTGACTAGTTTTATTTTAAACAGGAAAAATAGGCGTACATACACAGACAAACACAGACATATTTTATGCAAAAACTATGACAAAATGATCTGAAGTGGAAGGTCTCGTGATGAAACATTTTCTAACCATTTTCATGTTAAGGACGTCTCAATTTCTAGGTTGCTTGATATCAATTTCCCTGTTTAAAATAACTGGGATATCAACTGAAAGACGTATAACCAATAAAATACTATTTATAATAATAATAATATACTACTACTAATACTAGTACTACTACTAATAATAATAATATACTACTACTACTACTAGTAGTACTACTACTACTACTATTACTACTACTAATAATAATAATAATCGGATCACACGGATCATATTGACTAACCTTTTCTGTTTTTACCTTTTGCATATGGCTACAGGTGTACTAATCTAACAATTTTCTGCTTTTTGACTAATTTCTCTTTGAGTGAAAATTCAAAATTTATCTTTAAGTGGCTAGCAGGTTGAGAAATGGCCTCAAATGTATTTTTTTTTCTTCTTTTCCTTGCCTCTATCCCTTTGTTTAATAAATTACTTGATAGATTTTCCGCCAAACTGTAGTGTGTGTGTGGTGTGGGGATGATCCACCCTATAAAACATGATAACTATCACTCTCATTGACGTCGGAAATTTGAACATTTCTCGAATTACACTTTGTGCCTGCTTCTCAACATATAAGGAATCGTAAAGTTTATACCATTTTAAATTACTTTCTTTCTTTCCTTTGAATCCATTTTAAGTCTCTTTGGCTTTATTTAACTTTAATCCGTTCATTTTAATTTTTTCGGTTTCCTTTTTTTCTCTTTTTTTGTGGAATAACCTTCAATAGTAAAGTATGAAATTTCACTGCGGCTTATACTAAGTTGAAACTTAGTATATTCGGTGCGATGTCCATACGCATATGCTACCCACTGAATATATTACTTAATAATGAACTCATTAACCGTGGATATATGAATACAATCCCCATCCGTACTCATAGATTGGACGAGCTCTCTGGTCCCCTTCAACTGTTGTCTTAGAGCTGGTAACTTGAACAAAATTACCCCTTGGCTGTCAAGGATAAATCGAAAAATTTTACGAATCTCAATGATTACGAACAAATTTTCATACTGGATCGGGCGTCACCCGAGTCAACAAGGGCCGCGTACCTCAGAGATGAACAATTCTGAGCTCGAAAAATCTGTCACCGAAACATAATCTTGCAAAAACGAAGAGACACTAAACTCGGACTATTCCCAAAAGCATAGGCCAGGTGACCCAATGCCAAATCAATTAATAAAAAGAAAACGAACGAAATGGACTTGCATAGAGCATCAACAAGTCATGACGTCATTCTTCACCGCGCTCGAAAATCCAGAAAAGAACACCACGAATCAGAAATACCAAATATGTAGAACTATGTTAGGAAGTGAAATAAGACATCTCAACACCAACATGCTTGCCAATGTCCGCAGGGACTTCGTGCGAAAGAATAAACTCTCAAATGCAGAAATAGATAAGATAAAACTAGATATAAGACAGACCACTATAACCTATCATTCAAACAGTAAAGAGATGAAAGTAGAAATAAGTATTATGACAGAGGATGAGGTAAAAACTAAAATAAATGATATACGAAATAATAACCACCCAGGAAATAAAATCGGCGATTCTATCCGTGACATAACCTGCAGTTATCCAGACTATGTCACTGAAGATGAGTCCAATTACATTAGGGTAGAATTCCTTGAAATCCACAGAGGTGAAATCATCGAAGCGAAAAATCACATTATCAAAGTACTCAGCAGAGTAACACTCACAAAAATGTCAGACGGAGACTAGCTCCGCAAAATTCATATGGCAAAGTCCAATAGGCACATTATGCAAATATACAACGTTGCACTAGAAACACTGCTAACGGATAAACCACTGGGAAACATCACAGAAGTTAATAATGCCATATACGCAACAGTTTTAGCAGCTACTGGAAAGCTTGGGGTCAAGACAATGAAAGAATTAACAAAGAGAGCCAGCTTGGAAGGATAAAAACTGTTGCGAGAAATAGAGGAAATCAGATGTGAGATTCCTATATTAGATGAGCTCACTAGAAACCCAAACATCTCAAAAAGCGGAAATATAAAATTAAAGATTAGGATCAAGCGTAAATAAAAAATTAAATCCCTAAATGAAATTCCATCAATCAAGGAAATGCTGAAACAGAAACTGCAGTTAAAGGTAGCGAGAACAAAACGATACGAAAAACATTGTAGGTTCTATCACCAAAATAAAATACTCCAAATGGACCTTAAGAAATTTTACAGGGAGATTGGAAAAGACCCTATACATGTCTAAAAGTTTTCATCTATTGACAAGGTGCAGACATTTTGGGAGAATATTTGGAGAAGCCCAATGGAATATAACCCAAATGCAGAATGGATCCAACTTGAAGAAGAACGGATGCTGTATAAACCTCTGCAAGATTGGGAAAATATAACTACCAATAATGTTAGGCAAGCTCTAACGAAATCCCCAAAATGGAAATCTCCAGGAAATGACAAGGTGCCTAATTACTGGCTCTATCATCTCTCATCAATCCATAAAACCCTTGTAAAAACACTATTAATTCTTGTAAATAAAATCTCAGAATGGATCCCTGAAGGTATTACATATTTCATACCAAAAAACGAAGCAAGCAACATTCTTCCAGTGGATCAGAAGAGATGCAGGAGAGGCTCATATGGTTGCAAAGATCAACTACTGATAAACAAAATGATCCTGGAAAATTGCAGATGATGTAGAAATCTATGTTAACATAAATCCTTTGATAGTGTGCCACACTCTTGGATGCTTAAGATTTTGGAAATGTACGAAGTCTCTCCAGTGGTAAATTTCCTTAACTACAGCATGAGAATGTGGAACACCACACTATACCTAAATCACACCAGAGTCACTGCCATCTCCAATGCTCTGAATATCCGAAGTGGAATCTTTCAAGGAGACTCCCTGTTACCCCTTCTGTTTTGTTTGTCCTTAATACCCTTTATGCAAGAACTAAACAATAGTAGCTATGGTTACAAAATAAACAAGTTTTTGTTCTCTGTGCAGTTTCAATCACCTACTCTACATGAATGAACTTAAACTATTTGCCAAATACCACAATGAGATGAAGGGCCTCCTCAATATTGTAAAATGTTTCAGTGACGCCATAGATATGGATTTCGGATTAGATAATTGTGCAAAGGTAATATTCAAGAAAGGGAGAATTACAGAAACACACTCAATAGATTTAGATTTTGTCACAAAGATTAAGGAACTGGAATAAGATGAAGCATATATGTACCAAGGAATTAGCAAAGGAGATGATATACAGCATAACCAAATGAATGAGAAGCTAAGAAAGGAGAACTACAGGTGTGTGCGTCTCGTACTGAATATCGAGATGAATTCAAAAAACAGAATATTAGCCATAAACACCTTGGCTGTCCCTTGTGGTGCAATACAGTTTTAACGTCTTTAGCTGGACCATAGCTGACATTAAGCATCTGGACGCCAAAATGAGAAAGATTCTCACTTGCTACCCCATGCATCATCCTAAATCTGAAGTTGATCGTCTGTATGTGCCTAGATCAGAAGGAGGCAGAGGATTAGTTCAATTAGAATTATCTTACAAATCTACAACAACTGACCATCAAAGATACCTGGAAACTACAGTAGGCTGGATGATGACTTGTGTCAAAGAACTTGAAAGTATTAAACGACATTTCTCCGTAGTAACGGAAGGCACTGTTTAAATTGTAGTTTCAAATAGGTGTAGATATACAAGTAAAGCACAATACACCGACTAAAGCTGCAAAATACTTAAAAAAGAAAGCAAATGCAAAAGCAACGGATCAGATACAGAAACGGTGGCAAGATAAATCACTTTACGATTAATACTCTACCAGTATCAAAGCTGATGTAGACAAATTCTGTACCCATTAGTGGCTACGTAGTGTAGGGCTAAAAGCTGAAACTGAAGGTTTTATCCTTGATGCACAGGACCAATGCTTGTTGACTAGAAATTATCAAGCGCACATTCTAAAATAGTGTGTTAGTCCAAAATGCAGATTCTGTGATAATTATTCAGAAATAATTAACTATCTTGCATTATTACACAGAATTGGCACCCAATAAATATAAAAATTGTCATGACAGTGTGGGTCAATATCTGCACTGGAAAATCTGCAACTTCTACAGAAATAAAACTGAAAGAAATTTGTATTAATACCACCCAGAACCGGTTACGGAGATAGGACCTGTAACAATTTTATGGGACTAAATAATACGCATAGACAGAAAGATCAAATCAAATCGCCCAAATTTTGTTATTAAGGACTGCAAAGAAAATGCTTCTTTATTGATATGGCAGTCCCTTCAGACTGCAATCTAACTTTGAAGATCTTCAAAAAGCTATTAAATACAAGGGCTTTGAAATCGAAATCTCCGAAATGTCACACATAGGAACATCAACAATCCCTGTTGTAATCGAAACCCTCGGATTGGTTGGAAAATATTACAGTAGACGCAATGAAGAGATTTCTGGAAACCTATTCCTTAAATAAACACAGAAAATTATTCTCACGGGTACAGTCCACTTCTTACGAAGGGTTTTATCTATGTAAAATATGTGGGTGTGTGTTTTAATTGGTCAGTGGAAAATGTAATGATGCCATTTCTGACCTTAGGTCTCTGGGCGGGACTCGGAAAGACAAGTGTACACACGAGTAATCAAAGGAAATAATAATAATAATAATAATAATAATAATAATAAGAAGAAGAAGAAGAAGAAGAAGATGAATAATAATAATAATAATAATAAGAAGAAGAAGAAGAAGAAGAAGAAGGCAATGATAGATGCATACAAACCCCGTACCCATCAGTGGTTACGTAACGCAGGGTTAAAAGCTGAAACCAAAAGTTTTAGCATTGCTGCAAAGGACCAATTCTTGCTAGCTCGAAATTACCAAGTATGCATACTTAAAAATTGTGCTAGTCCAAAATGCAGATTCTGTGATAAATACACAGAAACAATTAATCATCTTGTCTCAGGTTGCGCGGTATTGGCACCCAATGAATATAAAAGACGGCATGAGAGTGTGGGCCAATATCTGCACTGGAAAATCTGCAATTTTTTACGGAAAGGAAACTGCAAGACATTAGTATGAACACCACCCAGACCCGTTTATGAAGATAAAACCTGTAACAATTTTATCAGAACAATCAAAGCTAATCAGCCAGACATCGTGATTAGAGACAGCAAAGACAAAATGTACCTTCTTGTCCATACTGTATGTAACTTTGAAGATCTTCAAAAAGTTATCAAAATAAAAGGATTTTGAAATCAAAATCTCAAAAATGTGGCACATGAGAACATCAACAATTCCAGTTTAAGTTGAAACTCTCGGATTGATTGGAAAATATTCCAATAGACTCATTGAAGGGATTCCTGGTAACCCACGCCTTAAAGAAATGCAAAAGATTGTTCTCAAAAGTACAACCCACACTGGGGCTTTAATTATGTAAAATATGTTTGATTTATTTTCAGAACTGTCTCAGTGGAAAATGTCATGATACCTTAGGTCTCTGCTCGGGATCTAGAAAGAATTGAGTATACACCAGAAATCGAAGGAAGTGATAATAATAATAATAATAATAATAATAATAATAATAATAATAATATATATATATATATATATATATATATATATATATATATATATATATATATATATATATTTGGTTGGATAGATATGGTTTGTGACCTGGGTTTCACGCTTTAGCGATCGTCAGAGTTTCTGACGATCGCTAAAGCGTGAAACCCAGATTCACAAACTCACATCTATCCAACCAATTATGTTAGCTCTATCTCTGATATTGAGCGCTTTCTAATAAGTACCATATATAATATATAAATAATTATACATATATATATTTATTTATATTTATATACTTTCACACACACACACACACACACACACACACACACACACACACACACACACACACACACACACACACACACACACACACACACACACACACACACACACACATATATATATATATATATATATATATGAAGGCTGACAAACATGCAAAAACTAATCTGTTCACGATATTACAATATTAATATTTGTGTTAAAGTGCATTTGTTAGAATGATAACATATTTGCTAACAAGAAAAAAAGGATAAAAATATATCGAATGCCTCAATCGAAAACAAATTCACTGAGAGAATTGATCATGACTTTTCCAGCCAACGATTCACACAAATTTCATTCATTTTACTTTTCATTGTGCCTGTCATTCAAGAGATTTTCTTTTGAGAAAAAGTATCCACTGATTTGCAATATACTTGAATCATTAGGCTTTACCAGTTTCCATTTTTTTCAAATTTCATTTTACATGAATGTCCCGATCGATTTTCTCAAATTCTGCCATATTAATTTTGAGTTTTTTTTTTTTTACCTTTGGATAACTACATTTTAGTTGTCGAATGCAGACACTAAAATCGAGACATTTTTGAATATGTCGCTTTTGAAACAAAGGCGTTATTTTGAAAAGTGGCTTTTTTGTACATCATTATTGGCTGAAGTTCATCTCGTTCAGAAATGTCTCAATGAAATACATATACAGTGTTCCCTCAGATCAACGATTTAAAAAGACTTCGAGCGAATGCATCCGTTGAGACTTAAAGAAGACATTCCTTCGTCAAACCCTGTAGACTGACGCTAAAAATCATGAAGACATTTACAAATTAACAAAAAGAAACACGTTACTTTAAGATTTCCAACAGCAACAACAAAAATGAGTAACATTTGTAATTAGAAGGAAAAATGATAACGATATAATCAAGATTTTGACTTTACACACAACTTCAAAGAAAAGGCCTGGAAGGGAAATCCTATTGATATTAAAAACAGTGTTAACAGTCAGTGGACTTAGAAAGAATATTGAAACGGGAGTAATGGTAAATGTCTTGTATAGGAACGGCTAATTTTACAAGGAAAATTTTCATTATTTTATCTTCGATAGATAGGTGAGATGACATCGTATGCAATCTTCTAAATTGAGAAATATTCACAAGTGCATTTCATTTGATTCGAAGTCATTAATTATCCATAATTGTAAAAAAAAAATGTAATAAAAACCTCGGATGAAATAACAAGACAGCAAATACAAAATAACACTATTGCCTATATTGTTTATTCGCTGTAGGCGAAAGCCTAGGTGGGGAAGTTAAAAAAAATATTAAGCCCATGCCCCAGGGACGAAGATCTCACCCCAGGCCGTATTACTACTTCTGGAGGTGACTGGGTTTATTATTCAGTGACTGTGGCGTCCGCAAAAGGGAAAGTGCTGAGAGGGCTTGTGCAGTTTTTCTACCGTATTGCAGTTAAACCCACTTTAAAGTGACCTTGAGTCACATTCGGTTGCGACGTGGACACCCTGTTAGATATCAATAAATTAATCTTTTGTCTTACAATGTTCAGTTAAAATTAACGTCCCATCATTTGTATAGTATGTTTAAATACTTTAGTTTCGGAAACAATAAAATGTTTGTAAATAAGAAACGGATGTTAGATGTGATCTGGAAACTGGTGTTTATTTTTTTTTAATTCTGTTTTTATAATATTTCTTCCAATCAATTTTTATTTTGCCTTCTTATCCTTGAAATAAAGCAGAGTAGCAACAGGACATGTAACTCTGTGATTGATTGCTACGGTGATTTCGCAAAATGTAATAGTTCTTAACTGGTATCCTTCTTGATTTTCCCAGTGAGATCAAGATGCAACTATTTGCGTATCAGTTTCTAAATGCAAGAATGCGATGTTTGTTTCGGGCTGGATCCAAATGGAGAAGAGAAATCAGGCTGTGTGTTATTTGTGCTTGGAGATAAAGTTGTCCTAACTCACATAAATGTATCAATTTTAGCAGTTATACTTACATTGCAAAATATCTTTAGTAAAAGCCTATAGATAAAATGTATCTCGTGTATAAATGTATATGTTTAAAAGCTGAATCTGAATAGACGAAATGCGAAAGCATTTTAGCAGCGGAAAACTATAAATTGAAATCTTGAACTAAGCCTAACGTTAAAAGATGGAGTAAAATAAAAATTAATATCAATTAATAATATTAATTCAAATTGGTTATAAATAATATAAAAAAATAATTTCACGTTTTTCACACGTGCACACGCAGACACACACATATACCTGAGTGTGTGTGTAAATATATATATATATGGAGGACTCTACCGTCGTTTTCGACGTATGAGTGTCCAGCAACACAGTAATAAGTACCAAACAACTGGTCTACCCGCACGTATAATTTATTGGTAGCGTGAAGGCTCTTGCAGAAGCAACTACATTTTTCGGAAGACCCGAATACAGAGAACCAGTGCATAGCGTAGCACAAGGTCCCCAAGCCACCCTCCTGGTGTTTTGAATGCCGAGTTATCCTTCTATTAGACCAGTTGCTAGCCAAAGCTACAGGATCCAGCCTCTCCTGCTTATTTACCCATAGCTGTAGGAAGAAGAGATGGATGATTCATTACTTTCCAAAGGGTATTAACACGTATGAATGTAACGAACTGAAATTCGAACTCAGCACTGACTATTTGTTCGTATATATATATATATATATATATATATATATATATATATATATATATATATATATATATATATATATATATATATATATATTAAATGGACAAAAGTCCGACAATTATTTAAAAGATATTTTTATGTTTAACATTCTTTTTATTATTATAGATACAAGTATTTAAGTAAATGCTCTGTTTATAATAAACAGGCCGGTAAATGTTATTTAATATTGTTTATTATAAACATAGCATTTACTTAAATACTTTGTATCTATAAAAAGAATGTTAAACATAAACATCTCTTTTAAATATATATATATATATATATATATATATATATATATATATATATATATATTTTGTGTGTCTGTGTGTGTAAATGAATGTAATTTTAATTTTTTTTAATCCAACAGATCTTTTAATACTTATATGTAATATTTTAAGTGAATGCCCATATTTGAGTAGACGCTACGTTTAGAAACGGTATATTTATTTATATTAGTCTACTGGCCTAAATATTCGAGAAATCTTAGAAAAAAATATGCGCTCTCCACCAGGATATGAATCTTCAACTTCGAGAGGACAAAGCAGGGGGAAACCATCATTAGATCTGGCCTGCTTTGTCCTCTCGGCTACAGAGTGCGTCGATGACCAAACACGTCTGAATAGAGCCTTTAAACATAGATGTTTCTCTAAATCTTGAAATAGACATATCTGCTCAGTTTCTAATTCTAACATAATCAATGGATTTTTTTATTTATTAATCCGATAGATTGTTATTACTAAACATTATTTATTGGATACTCGTACTTGAGAAGACACTCCATTTCAAGAAATATATGGCCAGGATACAAACCTGCGTTTCTTCAAAAGAAACCGCCACAAGATCTGACGTGCTTTTATCTATTGAGTAGAGAGTGCGACGGTAACGAAAGAAATTTTCAAGGGGATCTAATGTATCTAGAGTTTTGCCTAATATGAATAAATGTATTTAGAATATTTTTTACAAATATCCCTAAGTATAACGGTTAAAATTTTTAAATTAAAAATGTAGTTTCAAATGAATAAGCGGATATATATATATATATTTAACAAAATGTTAAACAATTTATATGCTTTATGTGACATAAAATTTTTTGTGTTGTAAATAAAGAGAGAAACCAGTAAATAATTTAAACGTATGGAATTATTTGGTAAATTAATAGTAACTGTTGACTAACAATTCTTCATATAAAATCTTAATGATAATAACCAATAAAGTAAAATGTTTCAATAAAATATCAAACATGTGTGATGTTTGTAATACTATAAGAGCAAAATTATATTAAATCCAAATTAATCTTACAAATAGAAAAATAAGGCACATATGGTGCAACACATTTTCAACTTGCTTTTGTCA
>CAHIKZ030000001.1:1717500-1747500 GCA_903632075.3 Acanthosepion pharaonis
TACCTCAATGAAGTGTACTTTATGAGGGATTTTGCCTTTATTTTCATATTCTTTTATCAGTATAAGAATTACTCTAACACACACACACAAACACACACACACACACACACATGTGTGTGTGTGTGCGCGCACGCGCGTGTGTGTGTAAGGTTAATCGTCAGAATTGAATCGAACCAGGAAACAGTAGTATTAAAAGTGCTCAATACACTCAATAAAAGAAAAATAACATGTAGACCTTTTAACATTAAAAATAAGGAGATCAGTTGAATATCGCTACCTTGGTTTCAACCTTAAAGTATCATTAAGACATGAGGGGACCGTAAGGTTGAAACCTACATAGCGGATTCAACTGATCTTCTGATTTTATATATATATATATATATATATATATATATATATATATATATATACACGCAAATGAAACTAACATGAAAAGGCATACACGTAATTATATCATTATATCTATATTCGTTTATGTGTGTACTCTGTGTATGTTTATGTAGTTGTACGGGCATCTGACAACGATATTCTGCTGAATTTATGGTTTAGCACCAATGCTTCGTCCTGTACATATGTACACTCGCTAAACATCACAACTGATAATGATGATGATAATGATATTTTGAAGAACTGCTTGTGTGTGAGTGAATTAAAAAAATCACCACATACAGGAATCTGTTTATAAACCCAAACGTATGTTTATTAGTGTTTAATGGTGAAAATAGTCTTATGAAGCCGACATCGTTTTATATGAAATCCAAGAAATTAAGAATTTTCGAATATATGCATTGTTCTACTCCATTCCATTTGGTAATATTCATAATTGTTAATGCTTATCTTCCTATGATTCTACATTGAAAAAGTATTAAGCTAAATTTGAAATTGTTTTAGAGAAAAACATATAATAATGCTGAAAACTGTATTAACAGTTCGTAGGTATTAAACACTAATTACTTTCTGATATGTACAGAAAAAGAATATTAAATTTTATTCTAATAAATTTATCAAAAACCAGCATTCTTGGTTCTATTTTAATAAAAAAAAACAAAACAAAAAAACATTCACAATATTTCAGTTTTTCACATAACAGATGTCATTTTTGTCAGCGAAATAGCTTAACACTTTATTTTATATAACTTTAATACATCAAGTTGCGGCTTTTAACAAATTAATCAGGGAAATGTGATTTTGCCCAAAGCAAAATTTAATAATTTCATAGGGACTTTTTTAAATTTTACTTTTCATGTAAAACTGACATGTGTTGTGCAGTCACAATGACTAAAAAGTATTTTTGTCTTGCTACGCTGTCAAAACTACTGTTCAGGCTAGAATTTAAAATCTGTATGAGTAATGTTTTTGAATATGCGGCTGTCGTCATGTGTAGCACCTTGGAATAAGAAATCGGCGAACCAGGTTCTAATTTCTATCGATTTCGTTATAAACATTTTGGGGATGATATGAATTTGTCTCTTTTCGAAGCTACGAATTAAATAGTAGGGTAAACTGAGTTGGAAATCAATTTAGGAGAAGGAAACCTTGTATAGATGGAAGAAAAAAGTCGCCGAAAAGAAGGAAGACACTAACCGAAAACCAACTCTGCCTCAGAATACAGAGGTTGGGCGTCGGGCCCACCACTCCACTCCACTCCACTCCATGGAGCAATTCGATTACTGAGACCTCAACAAAAGGTTTTATTTGCCACGAAACTCGAGGCAAATAGAGCATAACACATGAGTATATTCCTGTAATATACAAACCTAATACTACCATATTGAATCAAACTTCATCGTAGTAAGAGAGAGAGAGAGAGAGAGAGAGAGAGAGAGAGAGAGAGAGAGAGAGAGAGAGTCGTTATCTATCTACAGCCCAAGCGAATCGAACTGGTACCCAGGCAAAATTTATCGTCTGTATAGAATACCGGCGGAAATTCCATCGACTAAAGGGAAAACTCAACACCGCTGACTGAGCGCCGTGACTACTCAGGACCGAGACAACTGAGCACCAGAAAAACATAACCTTTTTATAACCAAAGAAAACTAATTTATTAATGATTAAAATCATAAGTAGTGAATATTTTTTCAATTATTGTAAAGACAGTAAATGATAAAGTAATTTCTTTTTAATAAAGTAAAATCATTCCATAATTAAGGTTTTAATCCTTAATAAATGACTTTTATTCTGTTATAAAATAGTTTTTTTTTTATGTTGTTGAGTTGTCTCGATCCTGAGTTGTCACGGCGTAGAGTCGGCGGTGTTCAGTTGGCAGTGTTCAGTTGTTCTGCACCTCAGATGGTCGCTCCACCAAGTGTCTGTACTTGATGAAATAAATAACGATTTGATTGTATCGTTTGTTTTATTGGAACAATGATGGACAACTTCCGACACGATCTTCCTTTCGATCTTCAGTTTAGCTTGTTTGTGAGACAGGCCCTTTCAATTTTTCACTATCCTGTGTTTAGTCAATAAGAATAATACCTAATTAAATGACATGTCAAAAAATATCAAGTGAACCGCCGGGCATATTGGCCATGTGTTCATAACACATGCTAGTCTACTAGTCAAGCTTTGATGTCAAACGACTAGTTTGCTTCATAACTGCCGTCTAGGGCAACCACAAATACCAAGTGATTAGTGTTGCATAACATTTTGGCAGTTATTCCTCTCAAATTCGAGTTGTTGTTGTTGTTGTTGTTGTTGTTCTTCTTCTTCTTCTTCTTCTTCTTCTTCTTCTTCTTCTTCTTCTTCTTTTATATCCCATGTCCCTTAAGGAGGTTCGCGACCATGGCTCTTCACAATTCCTAGCCCTTTGTCGCTCGGTGTAAACTTTGTCGCTTTACGATCTTTCTTAAAACCTATTCTGCTAACCAAATTAGCAAGCTCGCAAAGTAGGTTTTTCTCTGTCCCCACATTTGCCGTCTGTATATTTTGCGAATGTCAAATTTTCTAGGCCCTCTTTCCTTCTTATTTACCCTACAAATTTTAAACTGTCTCTTTCTCATGCAAAATATAAGCATCCTGCTGTAAAACCACATCTTTGTTGCTTCGTCTCTTACTCTGTGAGAAGATTTTCCAGCATTGACTGCCCTAAAGGCGGACTGATATTACATAAAAGTTCAGTAGACCTTTCTTTCTTTATAATCAAAATTTCCTGTTTATATTAAAATCTATGAAGCATTCTTTCAAGCATAACTGTTTTTTCCAGACTATTAAAATCTACCATGGTTGATCGTTCTGCTATAGTCGTGGTATTGCACATCAAGTAACCGAAGAATTTAGCATGAAAGTTTAGCATACAGTGTTGCGTCGTTTATGCCAAGAAGGGCTGAATGCGCGTTCCTCTAGCATCAACCCTCTCATAAAAAAATGAATGGGTTGACAAGATTCTGAAAACGAATTCTGGATTAATAAAAATTACCCAAGAACGTTTTTCCATGATGAATGGAAGTTTTCTTGAATCTGTCGGTAAGCAGTATATTTGAGGGTGTAAAGGTAGGCGATATCTTCTAGAATGTGTGAAAAAGTCAGTTAAATTCGGAGATTCTAGAAGATTGTGGCCATATCACGTTGAAACACCGGTTTTCGTACGATCACTCAAGTTAAACAACGTCAAACCTGGTCAGTACTTAGATGGGTGTCCGCTTGAGAACACCAGGTACTGTAAACTTGGATGTGCAGGTAGTGTAATAGATACCGACTCGGAATTGAAAATTGGAGAGCCGAGTTCCAATTCTAGACGGTTTCGTTCTATTCACTTATGTGCAAATATCTTTGGGAGAAGATATGAATTCAACTCTTCTCCTGTCAGCTATGATTTAATTATCAAGGCTTGTATCAGTAAATCGTTATTGTCTGAAAAAACATTCATAATTCCTAAAAATATTTTCTGGCTTTAAATAACCTGCAAATGCTGTAAGAAAAAATGCATCAATCAATCAATGTAGCTTATTATTTCAGTGATGTATTCTGACCATGGTGTTGTCCATCTCATTACAGGATACGTATAAGAATATTATTGAACAACACGTTTCAAACTTCTTGTCATTGGTCCCATCTTTGTCTAAGATTGTACCTCCTTTGTCATATTGTAGATATAGTAAAGCAATTATTTGTAGTTGAAAACGTCGTAATTATGACATGGCCGTCTCAAGGTAGAGATCTCAGTCCAATTGAGAATCTTTGGAAGATCATAGGCGATAATGTCTGGAGAAATAAACTTATGGCAGTGATTCCTGTCAGAACGTGCAGGAAAAATAAGAGGAAATCCGGCCTGAAAAATGTGACACATCAGAGCAGCCCTTGTACATGTTGAGAAAGAAGTAAAAATTGTAGCCTGTACATGTCTCATCTTTATCAATTCCTAAATGTTTTATTAATGATTTATTAATGTTTGTATGAATATTAATAATTTTGTTAATTTATGTTTTATTCTCTAACTTGGACGCTACAATTTTTAATAGACATTTTTGTTCCTATCTATCCCCTATTATCTCTTATTATCCCCTATTATCTCTTATTATCCCCTATTATCTCTTATTATATCTGAAAATTTACCCTAGTGTCGAACAAATTGTCAAGAATATTTACCGAAATTTTGACCACGTTCCATTCTGTGGAATTGACATATTTTTTTTTCATTTTCAAACATTTTTAATATTGGGCTTTTCTCTATCTATCTATCTAGATATCTTCCTGTCTAAACTAATAACGATCTTTGATCTATGTTTTCATGAAAACATCAAAAGCTGCCTTTGTTATGCATTTTATGAAGTATTACGATAAACAGTAGTACTATTAAAACCGCCCTTTTAGTAACACATCAATAGCTGCATGCAAATTTGATTTCAATATACACACTGTTATTATGTAACTTAATTATTCCAGGTTTATTTTAAGATAAATGAATTTGAATCATAAAATTCTACAAATAATAAACATTGAAAGAAAAAACATGCAACCAAACAGAAATAACAGGCCCTGCCCTTGAAAATTAATTCAACTATAACACAGCGAAAATACATTCCTTAATATATTTCTTTTTTTTTAGAGAACATAACAAAAACGTTTATTTTCAACATTTGATACATTTCTATTGAAAAATAAATTTATTAAATTTTGTTAGCAAAATATAAAGAGATGATGAGATACAAAACTTGGCAAAACGTCTGTATACACAATATTAATGTATCGCCTACTGGTGGCTGAATGAAAGTGCTTTCTTAAGATTCAAAGCTTGGACAACCAATACATGACTTGTGAAAATCGGGTTATGACCAACAACCTGTGAGACAATTCTTGCGAATTGTTGATGGCTAGGACAATGGCGAATACCCCTGCGAATTCAATACGCTTGAATTTAAAGGGCAAGGAATAAATATTGTCTCTTTCTTACATACTCCAGATAAGAATAGTTGCCCCAGTGACACGCGAGAGAAGTTGCTTCACAGGCAGGTGATTTTCATTGTACCTTTTTCAAGCATCAACATTTCTGAGAAATATGCTGAATATCCCAGTTTTTCGTTGAAGCATCTAGGGTAGGATCAGAAAGTTAATGCGTAAAAATGAGGAACTCGCTTGTTTTCTGAAAAAACCTTCAATTTGCCCTAAACTGTATCAGTTCCCCAGGAATTTGTTGAAACAGTTTTGAGTTTCTTCATGGATTTCATCATTCATTGGGACAATACCGTTTTGTTCCCATAACCAGTGATATTTCCATAGCTTGCACGTTTTAGAATCTGTGTTTGAAAACATTTTTCAGAGTTGTACAGTGTTTTACAAGTGTGACAGAAAAATGAATCTGTCAGCACACTTTATTTTCTTTTGCTCAGCTGAAAAACTATATTTAACAATTTCCATTTATCTGATATTCTTTTTCTGCTTAACTTACCACCACGAACCAGTCTACCTTCAAGAACGTAATTACATACATGCAATACAAAACGGAAAGGCTACGAACTAATTCTACTTCAATAACCGCCTGTTACTGTGGAAGCCGAATGAACTTTGTTTTTTTTTTTTGTTCACATTGTTTTTTTAGGTTAAATTATATTTATATTTCATGCAAAACACAACTTAGGCCATTTTGCTAAGGATTGTTTCATTTGGTTAGAAATAGGGATTTGAATGAATGCCATGTCAGGATTTTATGTGTTATAAATCTTCATAACAATCTAAGTATCTCAGTCCATTTCACAAAAAATTTTATTAATTGACGTACTGTGATTATTTACAGAAAATGGTGTGATCTCTTGGACTTGGTTGTTGGGTCATCGTGACCAAATATACAAAGACAAACTTAGGTTTAGTAATAATAAAATTCTATCCTGATATTAAAACTAATTTTCAAAAATCAAAAGAAATTACTTTAATTGTTTGTATGTTTAAAAGAAAACATGAGAAATAACGATTTGTTTTGTCTGTCACTGTCTATCAAATGGGCATGTTGCATAGCCCATTACATAAGTCGATATATATCATCCAGTTTCTAATAATGTTCAAAACTAAGAATATTTTCCTTTAAATTACTCTGATGTTCCTATTATCGTTGTTTTGTATATCGGGCGATCCCCACAAATAAATATTGACAAAAAATTATGACTGCAACTATTTCATTCCAAATAGTCAGTTGGCGGTTTCTCAGCGAAATGTTTTGTGTTTAATTCGAGGGGGTGAATTTTGTTACCATTGTAAAACAATATATTTTACTTCTTTTATGTTCCATGAAAAAGAACATTTGCCATTCCATTTCACTTATTGCTTTGCCATTTTTGGATAGTTTTTACAGCATTCATCTACACATTATAAGTCCAGCCACAATAACAAAAACTTTCATATCCACATAAACCCATATCAAATAAGGTATACTTTGGAAGATCCAGTATTTGCTAAGCCGATGTTTCTGGGGATTCTTTCCACTAAACAAATGTATATTAAATCCTCTCTTTATAGCCTTTTCTAAATTTACAATTTCTTCAGAGTCTGGTTAAATATTTAGATATTTTTACCAAAGGTTTGTTGGCATTATTGTTTAAAGAGGAAAGACAATTTATTGATTTTCATGTTCATTTTAATATCAAATATTAACGAAGTAAACACTGTTTATATGAAAAAATGTTGAAAAACACTTAACCAAATTTAATGAATTTTTCATTGACTACAAATATTGTAAAATACAAGAACTCTTTAATAACAACACGGAAATAGCAGACATATTACAAGATAAATTTACACGATTTTTTTTGTGCATTATGGGAATAGGTTCAAATGATGCTTGAAAAATATTATTAGTTATATTCCCATCCTGTATAATTTTATGTTATTTTGTTTTCAGGACGTGATTGGATGAGGTGTTAAAATATTTATAAATATGTAAGACGACACCACCATGAGAATATGTCGTTAATTATTGATTTTTTTAAAATTCGGATCTTTTAATTAAATAATTAAAAATAATTGAGGGCAGATGTAGAAACACGATTTTATTTACTCTCAGTTATGTCTTGTTTTAACTTATGCCTTTCTTATGGTATCAGCTATCTTTATCAGGTTATAATTTCATAGAAAAATATTAGAAATGTTAATTTTATTGAATTTCAAATTCAGAATTATACTGCTGACAGTTTTAACCAAAAGAATCGAGTGTACCTTTCAGTTGAGTTCTAAAATAACACTTTTCCAGAACTACTGAAACAGAGAAACTCACAAATTGCACCATTGCCTTTCAGAAGAAATGAAATATGGAAAAATTAAGCAATCGCTATATTCAAGAACATGATACTTTCAAATTGAAAATAGTCCATTGGGTTAATTGGGTTAACTTTATCATTACAGGTGCAGAAAATGAATTCATTTATTATAAGAAAATGTGTTAACCTGGTCTTCGTGATAAGCGGCTGTCCATAGATTTAAATTTATTAGTTTGGACAAAATAAATGGTTGTTTTGCGTTCTATTAGTGAGATCGCTTTTTTATGTTGTTTCCTTCTATTTATCCACGCATCTGTACAATATTTAAATTCAGTTACTCGAAGTTTGTTTTTTTTTTTTATTAAAATTGCTTGTTTGTTATAGGATATCAAAGTAAATATGAATAAACACGATTTTCCTATCATTTTGTCCCATGAATTCAAACGCAGCCATTATTCGCTCAAAGCCACCTGCAGTATCAATAATACTTGGGAGCTGGAGTCAACTTCATGAAGGGGAATCGTGCGTCGTTAGCTCAAATAATTTGCTATTGTGTATCAAATAATGACTTTTTCCTGATACATATCTTACTATTTAACACATACGCTCATGCAGGTGGGCAGATAGAATAGCAGGAAGATATCTAGCAAAAACAGCAAAGTAAATTAAAAAGAAGAATTAGGTCCCCACGATTTGATTTGATTCATGATCAGCAACTTACACTGTTTGACTTTTGCAGCTTTTGTAGCTTTTCTCAAAATGTCTTTGGGATTGATCGTGCTTTTACTGTTAATGAAATGTGGATTTTGTATTAAGAAACATGGATTTCTCTGGTGTAACGTAACTGCTTCTTAATCAACTTTCCCAAGACAAAATGTACGCCTCAAATGATCATCTTGAACGTTTGGAGGATCTGTGACGAAGTAATCTGGCTAGGCCTTCGAAATATTGTCAGATTGTCTTCATTTACATCTGATGTATAAATAATGCTGTCGAATAGATAAGGAGTATATGCTGCTTTAAGGTAATGAAAACATTATACAACCACTCAAAAAAAACCGATATGTATTGGCATAAAGGTCCTAACCAAGGCTTAATTTTTAATTGATGTGTACTCTACTGATGGCCACTTTTTCGATCAAATACGCACCTTCAGGTATATATCAATGTGGATCAGTTTCGAAAATGACTTCCGTCTCCCTAATTATTGTTATAGAATGATTTCACTATCGAATCAGCAATTTTATGCGGAGCTTAATTTGACTAATAAAGATGAGTCTGGTTCGAGTTATGTGTCATGAAACTTCGTAACTTTTCAATTTTCATTAAAAAATGCTTTCGTACCATTTGAATTTTTATTTTATAGCATGATTCGCAACGTCTCCTACAATTGTGTAAAAATACGGCGTCTGCTTCAACGAAATATGTTAAGAGACTTTGAGGAATCAAAAAGCCAAAGATTAGAAAATTTGTTCATTAAAAACAAATCATATAATTGCATTAGAAATTGTGCAACGGAATTAGTTTAAAATGTTCGTCAAAAATTGAGTAATGAGAATTTTTCAGAACCTTCATTAATATCTTAATCTTTGTTCAGATAACTGAACTCGTTTGGGTTATTGAATGTGTTATTCTAGTATTTCGGACAGAATATTCTACGAACTTGTTTTTCTTAATGAAAGAGGAATCTAATTTTTTTTTTAAAAGACCAATATTTAAAGTACTTTTCTGCATCAGGCTCATTAGGATCAAAAATTTTTCTGGAATCTACAAAAATACTAAGGGAGAAGGAAAACGAGAAAGCGTTTGTAATATGTTTTCTGTTTTTCCCATTTTTATGATCAAAATAGGTTCATACCGACAGTAACTATATTGTCTATCAGTTGGGAATGTAATATTTCTTTAGTAAAGTCTGGTAAAATAATTGCTTATTCACTTTTGGATTGCATCAAATTAATATCGACTGAATGAAGGTATGTGGTTTCGGCTCTTTCTACGGATGTTCGATCTTCTTGCAAAAATGTAATAAATTCTGCATTTCCCCTAGTATGCTTGGTCATTATATAAATTATCCAGTTGTTTAGTGAGTGCATATCCTGATTTCAGCTGAGTGTATTTATTAATTATGTTAATACAGCAACCGTCACCTTGCGATTCATTACGCGGTTCATTTAATGTTATCGCATAGGTCAAATCTCGAAGCTCTTAAGCATATTTTTTATGAGGTGACATGAGTACAAAACTTACTTTGTTGTCTCTTCGGGTTAACCCAGTTAATATTGGGGTCGCCACATATCAATTACTCTTAGATCAAAGTTCCTGATAACCATTAAATTCAATAGAACTTTAGTATTTTCTAGCGTGCATCGCCTACTACAATTTTACTTATTCTTTCTTGAAACTGTGTTCTTATCACAACATTTCAGTCTATCCAATCTATAGCCTGACAAATATGTGCATCAAAAGACAAACAGAAGCATTTCTTTTATGCCTTAATAAACATGAATTTCTTCGGATGTTTTCAGATTAGTTGACGTCATACTACGATAACCTTTCGTAATCTGAAAGTCTTAAACGAGTGATACTTCTAGTTAATTTCTCCGTCTTTTATTTATTATTTTGATTCAAGTGACATGGACCTTTCTTTAAATAAATATGATATTATTTAACCGTAACGCTTCTTTACTATCTGTTCTTCCCACATTTAAATTCATTACTACAAACTTATATTTAGCTACCAATCTTTCTGTTATATGAACAGCATTGAAATGCTAAATTAATATCTGTTAATCAACGTACTTAGTTTTAGAAATTTCTATCTCAAATTCGTGTTTTACATTTGTTAAAACGTACAACGCCTTAGCTATGATCCACTGTTGTCATTCAAAATTTCTTACAAATTTGAATTTCCTGTTTCTTTTTAAATATATATTTCGCTATGTTTGCTCTTTTAATTTTATCTCATTCATTTGGATCCTTGATTTCCACTTTCACTTTAATTTTCTATAATTTCCTCTCTCTCTCTCTCTCTCTCTCATTTTTCTATGTTATCATATACCGGACTTATAAGTGCTCAACAGAAATCACATTCATATCTTATGACGCATGCAAAGTTAATATATATTCTTGCATTAATTAGCGTTAATATATTTTGCTAATTAATAACTGCTGAGTAAAATATGAACGACAGCCTGAAAGAAAAACTGTTTTATAAATAAATATGTTGACTTGTTTTTGTAATTATAAATCCTTTAATATAACTGATTATTTTCTAATAATGACAGGAATATATACCAAAATACTTCAAAACTAAAAATGTGCTTGCTTATATGAATTGTCAGAAAGTAAGCATTTAAAAGACATCCCGTAAAAATAATTATATTCGTGTAATAATTATTATCTCACATTGTGTTCACAGCTTTTAGTTTCTGTTCATTATCAATGTGTCCAACGTCATTAAAATATTGTGGTTCTTGGTTACATTAAAACAAATTTAAAACCGTCAAAGAGATAACTTTCCGCTGTAATTGCAAATTCCATTTACTCTTCATTTTCTGCGTCAGTCAGCAAAAATTACATTTATGGAAAAAGCATTAAAAAGAAAATAAATGAAGTTTATCTTTTCCCCCTAAAGTTTAAAATACAGTTGCTACCCAGTTTATAACCAAAGACAAATAAGCTTTATATAGAGAAGTAAAAAAAAGTTTGCACTAAAGGGACTTTGTTGTTTAGAATGTGTTGTGCCTTCAGGATATAGGTAATCATAACTCTCCACAAATTCCTCTTTTATATTATACATGAAATGGCAAGTGTCCTTGGAAAAGGATTGTTTCACGTTTCTTTTTCCAAAAGATTTGGAATTCAGAGTAGTCCTTCTCTTAGACTGCTTGCCATCGAGGTCCAAAAAGTGCAATCTATTTTAATATTTAACCCATAGCTGGAGGAAAGAAGATTTATATATTTCCCAAGTATGCGAATATGAATGCAACATAATAAGAGAGAATTCGAACTCAGTTCTCCGATTTCACTTTATTTGATGATATTCGTTACACTCAGTCAGTTATGTTCCATGCGTGATACACGTTTAGACGATTATGTATCTTTCGATACATGACTGACGAGGCAGATTTTTTCCGCAGCAGATTGCCATTTCTTTCTGCGGTAGACCAGTTGCCATCCAAGTCTATAGAACCCCATCTCTTCTGCTATTTACCCATAGCTGGGAGGGAGAAGAAGTGGATTTATACCTTTCCCAAGGGTTGTAGCACGTAAGTGAATCTAATGGATTCAACTGAAATTCGAATCCGGCTCCTCAAACCTTCTAAAGTGATATCCAAGAAAAAAAAAGAAGGTAAATTATATTGATTTCTATTTATGACAAAAATATTTTAGTTGCTTAATATCAATGACTGATTATTATGTACGAGTGTGGCTACTGTGAGGGATTAATAACATTTCCATGTATTTTATCCAAGTGTAATACAAATGAATTATAAGTTGTCTTTCCTAGATTTCTGAAAGCTCTAAGAAGTTCTGCGTTATAGATTTAAAAAAAAAAAAATATTGATAAGGATGAAATCTCGTAACTCGATTATATTTTTATCGATGTACTATTTATTTAATTTTAAGAAAATCACGTACACTCTTGCGAAAGGTTGACATTAGTAAAACATAAAAAAATGAATGTTCAGACAAAGAATAATGCCAAAAACTAAACAAGTATGACAGCTACTTATATTTACACAAACTGAAAAATAAAAGACGCATAATGATATCGTCAAATATCATGAGTTGTACAGTCTTCATTTTAAAGAAAACATAAATACTATACAAATAGAATAATTGTATAATTTCAACGATATTTGATTTAATAAAATAAATTGGCTGACTACTCGTATGTAGACATTTCCTGTTACAGACGCTTGCTCAGGGAAATTTGTATTTGTTCAACACTCACAGAGCCCACCTGCAGTTAATACTTCAACTCTGCTGACATTAGTTACAGTTTCTGGGAGAGAGCTCATTTTCTAGTGTGATCAACAGACTAAACAAAGTCGGTACGCTCAAAATCACGGTCACGTTGACAGCACAACAATCGATCCATTTTCCCTCACAAAACTTGTGTTTTCTACCAAATTTCACTCACTTGGGTTTTCAGGCAATTTCCAAAGTAACCACACACTAGACCGATAGCATCAAGAAGTCAATTTCCTAACAAATCGACCAAGGTAAGATTCGAACCCGGGGCTTCATGGTCAGAAAGCAAACTTTCTAACCAGTCGGCCATTTGATATTATAAATTAATAAATAAATAAATAAATAAATAAAAAGAAAAAAAGAAACTATAAGAACACTGCTATGTTTCACATTAATTCAAAGATAAGAGCATCTGTTATTTAGGTGTCTGTACATAAGTAGCCTCGAAAAACAATGATGAGGAGGTATATCCATTAGTAACAGTGCAAAGTTTAAGGTTTGACCATTAATCAAATTATATATACATAAAACACTCATTTTTAGGGGATAAAATATAACATTCTCTGAAACGGATTTTCAAATTGATCAGCCAACACGAAGCAGATCAGTTTGAAACTCGTTTTACTGATTATAAAAGAAAGCAGTAGAAAACTAAACAGTAGGTTTGATATTCCACGATTACACAGAATAAACCCAAAAGAAAGTAAAATTCTTCGAAAATGTTTTGTACTCGTAATAAAAAGGTAAAGGGTTCAAAATGAGAAAGTATTAGTTATGCCCATCAATGTTAGAGCTCTTGGAATGGTCCCAAATAGCTGGAAGAAATGACAGTCAAAAGAAAAAGACCATGGGAATGATAATAATACTGCAAGAAAATGAAGAATATTGAGAAAAGTGCTAGGCTATTGAAAAGGACTACATTTTGTCGATCGCAAGTGCAATTCTTCAATTATTATTGACGTAAAAACTAATAATAATCCGAAAAATATTTGTGGAAGCACTGAAAATCAAAGGAACAATCTACAATGCGCAACATTACTAAAATAAACTACAATCATCAGGAGACCGCTGGCGTGTTAAGCAGCGTCGCGATCACACGCTCTCCAGTGAAAGTCACACGTTGTATGAATGCAAATAATAATAATAATAATAATAAACGGATCTATGCTGATCCATGGAAGAAGGAATATCAGCATGAAGCATTTGGCTGTATTAAAAATACAAGGAATAAAAGCTCGTGGACATTGTTACACAGACTGCTTCAGTTCAGGGAAAACATCTGACTTGCTAGAATACGGATTTTGCTGTTCCAACGAAAAACAGGCTGAAAATGAAAGAAAACATAACATTGAAAAAAATACCATGATATTGCTCGAGAATTTTGAGAGTGCGATTAAAATAGTCGACGGTGTTAGAACCGTTCTTAAAATCGCCGCATCGAGGTCAGAAATATGAAGCGTTCCTAATAACGGTGAGAATGCTATAACAGAATTAGAATGCGTAACAGAATTGTCCAGCATTCACATTCATATAGATAGTTAGATATTACAGTACAGTTCACCACTCTTTCCTTTGTTTCATACCTTTTAATATATTGTGGCAAATATGATGCAGAAATAGAAAGGGGAACTGGAATAGCGAAAGATGCTTTCTAAGCAAATATTGAAAGATAGGAAAATGTCATGAGAAACAAACAAATGTGTGCTGAACTGCTATGTTATATTTATCTTTCTATATAACAGCGATCGCTGGATAATTTCCTAACAAGTGAAACATTGGCTTGAGGTGAAAGAGATATGGTCTTACAGAAAGATGTTAAAAGACTTAAGGACTAAATATGTGAGCAATGAGAAAGTTTTAAAAAAAATGACCACTAAAAGGATACTTATCAGAAAGTGACAGTTGAAATTTCTGGGATTTAATGAAGAAAGGGGACAGGAAAATTTAACACTCACGGGAAGAAGGAAACAGTGTGTAACCTACCTAACGAGTTTGTGTAAATAGATGGTAGATCAGGGAAAGAGGTGTATGATAAGGGGTGAGAATATACTTAGAGTTACAAAGACAGGAAGTTGTGAAGGGCCACAGAGCATAAAATCAATCATTAGATTAAAGCACATCAAAAAAGCTACATCAATATTAGATATATAGCTATCCTATTATCCAAAGCTACAACAGAAAATAAAATCTCCAAAATGTATAGAGGGGTCAAATTAAAATTTCAACAATAATTCCAGTTCTTTATATAAACTTAAAGCATCTATGAAGAGATGGTGATTATATTTAAAATTACAAATCTTATTTAGCTTTGACACTTATTTACCATAGAAATTATTATTATTTTAATATTTATATATTTTTTGTCGCCAGAATCTATTTTGAACATTCATCCATGCATCATTTCTCATAGATTCTTATATATATATATATATATATATATATATATATATATATATATATATATATATATATATATATATATATATATATATATATATAAAACTAAGGCATTAAAAATAGAAATGTAATATTGTAGGCCATGATAAGTTTAAAATAAAAACACACACCAGTCGACCGGTTTCGTCCCCTCTCGTCAGAACTGTTAACGGGAATTTAGATTATGAGGAAAAGAAAAAAGTCTGTCATGGGTGACATGAATGAATGGACAGGGAAGGAAGGAAAAAAAAATTCATTCATGTCACCCATTCATTCATATTGTACTACTAATCATAATACAATTTTATGAAGATTAAACTACATCGAATTATGCCTATTCAAAACAGGTTGCAATTATTTAAAATTGTTTCTTTTTTAATCTGGTTTCAGGCTTCGAATTGTTTAAAAAATCGATTGTTTTTTCTATAGATTCTTTTATTGAATTTTCAGCATAAATCTTTAATGCAAGGATATTAAACAAAAATACAGTTTTTTCCAATGAATGAGGAAACTTCTTAGAGCTCAGATTGCAGATGTCTTTAGTAATTTATTTGCCATTATGCTTATAGTATTTTAACTGGAAGATACTAACAATAAGTGTTATATTTTTATGCTATGTTTATCATTAAATTGATTCTAAGTTATGTAAAATGGAAAGAGGTGTGTTGTTCTACCGAAAACTTTACTGAATGTTGGGAACTCAAAGTGAATTACGTAAGTCATTTCCGGGATCGAAATTATCTACTTTTTAGTGTCACATTGCATTTTGATGAATTATTGAAAAGTATTTTCCATTTTGCTTTTCTTTACATATAAACTATGTATCATTGACATTTTCCATAATGATAAGCCGTATGTTCATTTAAAATCTTATCACTGGGAAACAATTTTTTGCATTTGAAGTAAAATATTAATTTCTAAAAATAAAACTTGGTTTTATTACGGCCATTTATAAATTACTAGATTATTATAACATTTGAAATATGATCCATTTACTTTGAACCCGACTGCAGCAATGTATTGTGAAGATTATACTATCAGAAAGGCAGACTTCGTTTTTTTATGTTTCTCTTTCATTTCTTCTTCTCCATTGTTCTTCGCAGTTTCCATTAGCACGAATTATTCTTTTTCTATAACAATTTGTGTATTTCTTAGAATGATGTGATAAAATTACGAAATGGTCAGTTATGACATCAAATGTAATAAATGAAAAATTACAAAACAAAATCAATATAACAAATTACTTTATTTTTGAGACATTGCTAATGTAATACAACAATTAATTCATTTTGTATGCCAGTGTTCTTTATCTTAATGATAGGACCGCCAAAATGCAACTCGGATATATTTAATTTTGACGTTTGATTTCTCATTTTGTTCGAAATATCTGTTAGAAACATAATGAAAGTTTTCTTAAGGGATTATATTTTTTTCATTTAAATCATATTTCCAATCCCAACCGATGGCTTATAATTGCTCTTAAACACTCCGTCACTACGCTTATCGCTATTACATCACATCGAAAGTTATAGCGAACTGGTGCCTCTTTTATACATAGTTATGGATAGAATCACTTATTCACAAGCCTTGTTTATCTGCCATGGTCTTTCTGAAGTACTTTTAAATTCGACACTTTACAATGATGTCTACCTTCCTATGTCAAACCACCTGTTCAGTTTGTTCTCGATTTTTAATGTTAGATTACAATGAAACTTACAAGAAACAGTGGTTCTAACACTTAGCTCTCAATACATGTTATACGTGTGTTCTATTCCTTTTTCATGTTTTATTACAAGAAAAGTTACGATTTATTCTGGCCAATTGTTTTCTTTTTAGTATGCATCATCTTCCATGTCATCCATACTTTATGAGCGGGAACATTCTTTCCAAACAAATATTTAATAATTCCTTATTTATTAATGCAGAACTTTATAAAAAATTTTTCTTATTCTGTTTGTGTCGTTGTGGATACAGAAATTTTGTCAAAAGAAATACAAGCAAACTTCTTTTTTTTCATGAACATAAATAAAGCTATTTTCACTATTCACTCCTATGCTTCTTGGCTCACACCTAAATTGCCGCACGCATCCAATGTGCATGACTTGTCACGAGTATCAGGAGTAAAGAGACAAATGAACACAGTTTCTACTACTCAACAACATTACTTCTCATTTGAACGCCATTTTTTTCTGATTTCGTCTCTTCGACACCAGGAAATGGATTTCTATTGACATTGGTTATATTTTCCTTACCCTTGATAAAAAAAATTCAGCTGACTGTTCTATATTTTTTATATATATATATATATATATATATATATATATATATATATATATATATATATATATATGCATGTATGTATGTATATAACCTCAATTCCAATCTCTTCCAATTCAATATATATATATATATATATATATATATATATATATATATATATATATATATATATATCATCGGTTCATACAGACTTTTGGTGTGAAACATTTTTTACAGAAGCGGAAATAGTCTGTTGGAAATATTTTTCGTGGAAGATTTGCTGATTTCAAAAAGGAATCTGTTTGTTATGATGCCCTGGAATGTATCATTCCCACCTTCACGCGATCAGTCATGTTAATGCACATAATATTAAAAAAAAACAAAAAAAAAACAAAACAAAAAAAAAAACGATAACATTACAATTCAATAGAATGATTTTCCCAAAGCTGAATGAAAATAGGCGTAGAATGGAAAACGTACATGCCAATTCATTGTGGAGGTAACATTTGATATTAGTCACTCATTAAGAATCATTAAATTTCAAAATATAATCTAAATACGCATAAATATTAGTATTTAAAAAATGAAGATATAATACAATTGGAGCTTTATAAAACTTATCCTCAAGTTATTTCATCGATATTCCATTAAACTATTTGGTTTGGTTTATTTTGTTTTACGGTATATCAACACCTCAATGGGTTATTTATTTTAGGATAAGTTTCTATGAATAAAATATATATCCTTTGTAGGAAATCAGTTTCATTGACGTATTTTTGTAGAGTGGGTTTTTGTCGAGAGTCAAATGTATTGCTGCTAATATTTTTTTCAAAAATATATTGCTAGTATTTTTAATAACAATATATGAAAGTATAAAAAATACATTTTTAATACTTTCATAGAGTCTTGAACCCAGCTTGGAGGTTAACTATTTGTCCTTAGCTGGGACCTTAACAGGTGCTACCACCACGTGTCAAGGTGGACCTGAGAATAACATCAATGAAGAGGTGGTTCTATGGACCTCAAAACCTCCCGATCAGATGACTTGTTGCTGGATGTAGTTTATCGTCTTACCCAGGACGGTTTGCATTGTCATTCGAGTTTAATAATGAAGAATTTGGTTTCATCAATTTGCCAAAAGGTGAATAGAAAATAGTAAATGACTGTGTCTGAAACTCTTCGACCAAACCACTCTTCCATTTCTCAGATTGCAATTTAGCCTAAAATTTATATACGGAAACCAAGACTAAAATTTAATTTAAGCTTTATTATATAAGAATTTGCAAGAATTGCGAATAATCTCACTTTCTTTTCTTCAAGAGTCGAATATTGTAAACATTTTCATTGATGCGACAGAGGATAAAACAATCTAACAGTTATAATAGTAGCAGAAGTACCACATTCTTGAAAGAAATATGACTTCACTATTCGAGGAGTTTTATGATTGATGTCTTACCTAATCAGTTTAATTTATAATTTATTTAAACATCCAGATTATTCGAAAATATTAACTTGGGAATAATCTATAGTTTTTTTTTCAGTTACATCATTGAAAGCAATCACGGCGTCAGTAAAAACAACAAATCTAGACCGTGTAATTTTGATCGTTGAGAAGAACAATTCACAGGAATTGTGATATTTAAGAACAATTTACAGGAATTAGGATCTTTAAGAAGTGAGATTCATAAGAATTGTGATCTTTGAGAAGAACAATTCACAGGAAATAATTAAAACGCTTAACAAAAAATTCAACCTGCGCACGTTTTTGTGACGTAATGTTTAACAATATGATTTTTTTATTCGTATTATTGAATTGTGAGTTCGATACTTATGGAGATTTGGCAAAACTTAGTTCTGCTTAGGCATTAAATTATACGGTTCAGTATGAAGGTAATAGATAACCAGAGAGTATGGCTGAACATTACACAAGATTGGTGAATTCGATTCACAGTTGGTGTTCTATACGTGCGGTTTTGATCCAGAACTAAAGGTAACCTAAGTAAATCACAACTAAAAGGTAGCCTTGAGCTTCACCCTGTGGTAATAATTTGTGGGCTAAGTCTTATTGATTACCGTGAATTTATTTTGATCCATATTAGATGTCATGTAATTGTCACTTTGGCCCACATTCAGTTCAGTTATGTGCCATGCGTGATACACGCTTAGGCGATCATGTATCTTTCGATACATGACTGATGAGGCAGATTTGTTCTCGTAGTAGGTTGCCATTTCTTTCTGCGGTAGACCTGTTGCCATCCAAGGCTATAAAATCCGGTCATAGCTGGGGTGAGAAGAAGAGGATTCATATCTTTCCCAAGGGTATTAGCACCTCAATCTAAACCGCTATCCGTTACGCCACCATGCCTCCACACTCATTTCATTAAATAGCTGCAATCTAAGAAACATACGTAGGTGGATAACTTTAACATTACGTAAAGTATCACATTCTACTTCATAAAACAAAAGTTTTTAATGTTTTAAATCACTATCACCCCATGTAAAGCAGTAAGGTCACTAAGACACAAGGGAGTTACAGCGTGTGAATGATTTAGGAACGGATATATTAATGATAAGCGAGAATATGAAAGTATTTAGCAGTAAAACAGTAGACAGCTATTGGCATTGCATTTTCATTCTTGCAGATTAAAGTTGGCTGGAAAGCATGCAACGGGAAGAGGGTTTCACAAGCAAGAAGTGCAAGAAAAGAAAATGTTAGCATAGAATTACGTTTACATCTAGTCAGCTGAACTGTAAATTGAAGAGATCTCAATGTCAGTACTGTGCTTAAATTGTTAAAAACTCTAGGTACTACAGTGAAAAGTTCATTCGAACAATTACCATGAAAGTATTTATAGAAAAAACACAAAGACACGACCTTACGTCTGTGGGAAAGTAATTGAAGCCGAGCCGCCAAATCAAGACCAATAATATTGCTGATTCTTCTTTGGATTTTATCAAGGGGCTCAAGAGAAATAGCAGGGGCACCGGACCATATATGACAACAATATTCTAAGCATGGATGAATGGTAGACTTATAGATATGTAAGATAGATTACAAATATCAGAGTTAATGCTAAACAATGGATTTTATTAAAAAATAATTGTATTATCATTTAAAGGATTATTTGACGTTTTCATGGCCATTAAAGGTTGAATATTTCTCAGATGTGAGAAAACCTTCAAGAATTTTAGAAAACGATAAAATCATACACAAAATCGCGACTAAATCGTTTTCTATTTTCCTAACGGAAAGTCTTAATGTTAATCAAATTCGGATTCATTGTATCGAATCTCCTATCGACTGGAAACCAAACCAGAAAAACTTGTTTCTCATTGATCATATTATATAATCAGAACCCTTGCACTGTCTCCGATGTACAAAGCCATAGATTCAAAAAAGAGAATAATAATAATCATAGCTGAGAAGTAAATATCCCTTTCTATATCATTTAAAATGCTAACGTCAACTCAATCAATTGATTCTTCCTAGCTATAATAATTTTCATTAATGAGATTGACACTGATCTTTTTAAATTCGACAGGTCTGCAAAACCAGCGAAAAGTATGTTTGAAGTAACTTAATTTGATCGCTTGATAATTGGCTTCAATATTTGAACTAGCAAACATATTCTCAGATTACAACTACGTACTAATCAGATAAAGCGTGTTACCATGCTGTCAGTAAAAGTTTATCTTCGATTTCAAACAGACCTTTTCTCTTTCAATTACTCAATTAAGAACGGTGGGTATTGTCAGAATATGCCAAACTTTTAAGCACTTAATTGACTGCTAAGCAAAATATGACATTTGGACATTACACTTTATTCTAGATATCAACGTTTTCCTTCTTCAAACACTTACGTTATTTACTAGTTTTCACCACAACTTAATTTGAGAACTTTTATGATGACATGTCGGATCTATCCAGAAATTCCTTTTATTTATTATTTGTGAATTGCTAAGTTTTCTTGAAAATATACTGGAGTGTTTTCCTGTTTCCATTTCGCCAGTTTGGAAGCTAGAGATTTCCTTATCTTCTGCTGATTGCTAATCAGTAGCTGCGAAACGGCCCAATCAACCATACAATGTAATACCTGGGGACGGCACGGCCCAATCAAGCCTACGATATAATACCTAGCTGGGGTGAAACGAGAAGGGCTGGATTTATGCTTTTTTTCCAAGCAGTTATGCAAATAATGAGAGAAAAGTGAACACGGCTCTCTCATTTCACTTTTCGTCCCGTTATCAATTACACTATCCTCACATTCAGGAAATTCGCACAAAAGCAGTTACTGAAATAAATAGCCACTTGTATGTAATTAGGTAATTTAAAAATTAATTATGAGTTTATATAACAAGGAATCTAAACATAAATAAGTTTTATCTAAAAATCCACAAGACACAAAAATATCTACCCAGGCTCATACATGATGGTATGTATTTAACATTGAGTATTTATTTGTCTTGTGAATTTTAAATCTTATAGCTGTAATTATCTCGAAGAATAGGATTTCTGTAACAATATCGATGGTATATTTCTGTGTAAATTCTAGTGTTCCCACGATGTACAAAAGTGAAATTGTTAAAATTCACAATAATATTTCACAGTTTCTCCAATCATTAGTCAGATCATCCGGTCGTTTTCGATTGCATGAAGACAGTAACTGGGTATTTCGTTTTAACTGAAGAGTTTGTGCAAAATTTGGGTAATATGCACATATCTGAGTGCACCACTATTTAAAAAGAAGTATGAGGATAATAATGAATATGTGTATTTGGAATTAGTTGATGTATCTGAATATACACACAGACTAAACGTGACTCAGCAATACATTCCTTTATACGAGGATCTGCTTTTTTATCATTTGCGTAATTCTTGCATTAAATTCCCAAGCAGAATGCATTAAGGTACACTGTTGTGTATGATACACCTAATTTACATAAGCGGACTACCGACCATATAAATATGGGTTGATACCGGAAGACGGGGAAGATAGTAGAGATTAAGGATTGAATCCAGAGACTCTGCCCGACTGCGATTTAGTCAACCCATTATGCAGGAACAGTCTTCCCAAGAATATACCAAACTAACTGTAAATATTGTGTACCTATTCTTTGTTTCAATACATTTTGTTAACGTACATTTTGTGTTGTATTATTCCATGCTTATTTAAGCTTCAACATACACAAAACAATGTGTTAAAGAGTATACAAATATGTATGCCCGGAAGACTAAAATGCACACTAGTTTAGATATTCATCTATATTCCACTCCAAGTTCGCATGCATTAATTTCTCACATTGGATATGCGAACTGGAACTGGCTAATCTTGATTTTCCAGCCTTGACCGAGCTCAAAAGCATATACGCGGCCTTATGGGTGACAAATTGTTTTCCACATTTCAAGCACTTTCTCACAGGCGAGGAACTGCTAGCCTACCGCTGCTCTCTCACTATTTTCATGTCAGATGTTGAATTGAACTATATTTCTTGATTCCAAGAGTCCATATATATATATATATATATATATATATATATATATATATATATATATATATATATATATATATATATATATATGTGTGTGTGTGTGTGTAAAAATTCAGATATAAAGCCGACATACATGACCATACAAAAACATGACCCTTCATCATTTAGAATAAATATATAGACAAATAATTTATTAAATTAGATTAAGGTAATAAATAATTAGATTAGCAATTAAATTAACGTAGAAAAAAAAAACAACAAAAACACCAAAATTTACTCACTTCCGTTTATTAGGTATTACATTTCACCAATTACTATCCTCAATAGCGTGCCCTTACTTAAACAATTAGCATCAAGAAGCTTTTAGAACGTTCTTAAATTTAAAATTAATGCGGACTTAACGATACTTTTTTCTAATTTTTTATGTTTATCAATACATCTTTGCAAAACAAAATCATTACATTTACCTTGCTAAATTTCTTAACGAAAAGCGTTGGTAAAGAAAAGATTTCCTCTTTGTATCCCCCTACACATTCATATATATATATATATATATATATATATATGTATGTGTGTGTGTGTGTGTGTGTGTGTGTGTGTGTCTCTGGGAGCGTAATATTTTCACGGGTCATTGACACAAAATATTGTTTCATGTCAGCTACATATTCGTTCTAAGATTTATGCACTGTGCAACTAATATTGGTTAAAGTTTGAAAAATGCTTCTTCAATATCTTTTCGTTTAACTTTCAATGGAATAATTCCAATGCAGTAAAATGAATACATTTTAAGATTTTACGAAATCGGATTATTTTGATCAGATTATTCTTTTATAAATATTTGAAGCATCAACCGCTGTTTACAACCCCAATCGATATTTCATACTAAATTGAAGTGACAAAAAATTATAGCCAGCAATACACTAAATGGTTTCACCCTTACAGAAATGTAATCAGCCAGAGGTAGGGCAAAGCTGTATTGTAGCTGTGGTAGTTTATTTATGGGACGCAGCCAAGATTAAATACAGTGTGGCTACAAAAAGCCAGTAAAATGTGTGCTACATCTGTAACATGTTGTTCTAGATTTTTTTTTGTTTTTTTTTTATCAGGCAGCAATTGTAAGGGTTTATCAAGACTATATGAGTGCCGAATAAACATTAACAGCATGCGAAAGCTGATAGCGTATGCACGACAACTGGAGCCTGAAATCTTACTAATGAATGAGAAAATGCAGGAACGAACATTTCATTCAGCAATGTGTCGATCTGTCTAACAATCAACACATTACACAGCATGCAGGACATTCCAAGGGGTTTTTGTAACGATGAAGCAGCAAGGATGCCCATTCCTGGTACTACGCTGTCGATTACTGCGACTCAAATAGGCCAGTGAATCTCACCAATGGATCATGGAAAGACGCCACCTTGTCACCTTGTCAGATCAATCCTGTTTTCATTCTTTAGCCGGACAGTCGAGTTCGTGGTTGGAGGAAGTTACCGGAAGTTACCGGAAGTTATAGATCCAGCGGTGCAAACTGTTGGTAGCTTTGTAATGGGTATTGAATATGCTCTGTTGAAGTTTACAGTGAAATTGTAACCTCTTTTGACAACTGTGACATATATAGATCTTTTTATATCGCTTTATAGATGCTATGTTTCGCGGTGATAATGCTTTGTCCCAGCTAACATAACCCTCCAACGTGCGTGGGTGACAATAAACTAATTCTAGGAACTCAGCTGACTTTTATGTACAGTACACACCAACTACTCTAGCTAGATTTAAACATTACTGAGCATGTATAAGACATGTTGCAGATCTCACTAAATTCCCTGCGGTCACAGCAACAACTCAGTTATGGACAGCCCTGGAACGATTCCAACACATTGTAGACTTCCTTCCACATCCTGCAGCCGCTATTATTTAGGTAAAAGGAGGCGCTACACATTAGGCTGCTGTCTCTAATTTTTGTAATTTCATTTTAAAACAAATTTTTACTATCTGATTACAAATGAAATAGTTTCCTTTCTTTCTATCTATCTATCTATCTATCCATCTATTTGATCTAGACATTCCTTAATTTTTTGTTCTTCCATTCTTGATAAAGCTATCATATCCAGATAAAATATTGCAATTAATATATCATATAACTAAACTGTTTATTCTATAGAATTGCAGAAGCACAAACGGCATATATATATATATATATATATATATATATATATATATACACACACAAATGGGTAGATAGATAGATAGATAGATAGATGGTTTAATTTTTGGTATATTTTGTTATTTGCACTCCTTTTTTTTCTCTGAAAATATATTATAAATATATTCATCAATTGCATACATACGTATCATATATATATATATATATATATATATATATATATATATATATATATATATATACACACACACACACACACATATATATATATATATATATATATATATATATATATATATATATATACAGTGTACATTTTGGCAGTAATTTATCATTAATGCATGTTCCATTAAATAATATAGAAAAATTTTGTCTATTTATTTTAAGTAAGTTCCTTTCTATATTGTCTGATAAACTTAATAACATTATCATTGAAACTTGTCTATATTATTTAATGAATGCATTAATATATATATATATATATATATATATATATATATATATATATATATAAAGGGACGAATAAGAATGTTCATATTTTTGCCCACATGGATATTATTAGACGATCTATATACATACATACATGCATACAGCTAGCTATATCAATATAAAGACACACACACACATACACACACACACACTGATTGCTTGTGTTAATAAAGCAGCGCTCGATCTAAAAAAACAGAGCTGTTACCTCACTGGTACCAGGACTCTTAGTTTCATGTATGTATGTAGTATATATATATATATATATATATATATATATATATATATATGTATTTCCAATGAATTCCTTTTGTTTTTTATTTAGATCCACTTTACAAAATACTCATAATGATGTGCCGTTAATTATTTCGTATTATTTATTTTTCGTTTGTTTTTTTTATGTAATTATGATTATATTTTGCATATTAATGAAATAACATTTTTCCTAGATAATTCTTTCATATATATACCTCTAGTTATATGTATATATATATATAGATGTATATATGTGTGTGTGTGTGCGTGTGTGTGTATGTGTGTGTGTTATCCGTAATTTGAATAGTATGCAGTTAAATTTAAAAAAAAAAAGTTAATCAAATTGATGCTTGTTTAAATGTATGTATATAGTTAAAATTAGCTCTCTATATATATATATATATATATATATATATATATATATATATATATATATATATATATATATATATATATATATATATATATAATGTATATACAAATACGTTTCTGGATATCTTTTTTATAATTATGTTTAAACTAGATTTAAATTTATATTTGTTCTTTGATTAAGTGGTCTTTTTTCACGAATAAATATTTTAAGAAAATGTCAATGGCTATCGAATTAATTGATTTTCTAGAAATATTTGCAGATACGCTAGAAGCACATGAAGAAATTTGTTTAATTAAAATGTCAATCTGTGAACGCTTTTGATTGTTAACAACGTTATCCATTAGTTTTTTAGTTAAGGAAATTGTTGAATCATTTGGCAAGTTTTCTTAAACCACCTTCCTGGGACATATCTGTTCACCCTAGTGAAATATATGGTAACTCCATATTTGGCCCGTTTTCTCCTTACGGGCATTTATCATTTAAGTTATATACACGTGTGCATAAGTTAATTATTTTTAGACTACAAACAAATATGCGAAGAACATGACCAGCTTATGAAATGTTTCTTTGTCTTTTTTTTTTAAATGTTCGAATATACATAGAGGATTTCTAATTGAAGTCACATATTCTCTAGCTATTATTTCTAGAGTTTCTGTACTTCTAAAATCTGTTCTAAGCAGAGAGTGTATAATACGAATACAAGAAATATGGAAATGAACATGTTTCGATGTGTGCAGTAAATAAATATATATATATATATATATATATATATATATATATATATATATATATATATATATATATATATGTGTGTGTGTGTGTGTATGCATGCGTCTGTATATGCATACGTATGTATATTTGTGTTTATTATTTCCCATAGAAATATCCCTCGTCTCTTCTATCTTTGTAAGAGTGATGTCTTTTTTTTGTGAAGGAAAGTGTTTATATTCTAAAACGCTGACGGTAAATTGCCTTCTCGAGTTTCTTTTCTACATCTCTAGTGCTTTCCAACGGATTAGTACCAGAGACAAGCATTTAGCAAGACAAGTGAGAGATCCACCGTCTTTCTCGTTCAAAAGCAACCACTGTATCAGTCCCACCCCTTTTATCGCATCGCGTTCTGTAGATTTCTGTCCGCTTTAGTTATTAACTACGACTACTACTAGAGACACTACACTTCCCTCTACATCTGCATCTAACGTTAGAGAGAATGGAAACTGTTAGAGGGTGTAGAGAACTGGCGTGTACAAATAGAGAGGGGAGGACTTAAAGTATGAACAATTGGGAGATGTAAGCGGAATAAATCAACTGAATGAATGAATGAAAAAGTGTTATTAAAGAGTTTTGATTTTGATAAAACAACATTTCTTTCTTCATTTTTCTTTCTTTTCCTGTATGCTCCTTCCACATTTATTCGTTTACCAACCACTCCCTCCCCACCTCGTCTTGATATAAGCTAAAACTGAGTGAGGGTGTGAGGTAAAAATGGGCAGAGAGGTGAAGAGAAGTAGAAAGAGAGGAGGAGGAGAGCGAGAGAAGCAGGAAGAGGGGAGAATACGTGAAATAGAGTAAAGAGAACAAGACGGACCAGAAGGAAAGTGAAACTAGATGTGAAAAATCGTGTCCGTTAAAAAAAAAAGTGTTTCAGGTTTTCAAAGGAAAAACTCCTCTCGCTACAGGTATTACTTTCCTCGTTGTATTCAGACCAGTCAGTTAGTACTGGTTCTAGTGTGCTGTTGTATACAGACCAGTCGTAAAAACGCTAAGCAAAGCCGTGTGCTTAGGCCAGGGCTTTGCTTAGTTAAGTCATGCGGCGCTGGGGATACGGGGTCGGCCCGCTCGAATGGACTCAAGCGAACAAGACGGTGACAGCCGAAATTTCATCGTTATTCCCACCTAGGCCGCGCAACCCTGTCGCCCTTATCAGCGTGACCAGCACGGCGGTTGCCGTCTCCCTTATCTCCACCACCGTAATCAACATCGCCACCGGCACCTCCACGGTCGTTGCCCGGATTTTACAAGACGACTAAGAGGAACTTTCGGGACTTGTGACCCCTACCGCTTTTGAGTACTTTGCCGTTGTTGGTATTACACTGGCAGCGACGCACAACTGCCCGTCCGAGCGACCATAAATACAAAAAAAATAAAAAAAATAAAATGATGAAGACACAATCAGATTAAAAAAACAAAAAACAAACCAAAAGCAAAACGTACAAAAATTCTATTTCCTTACCCCGCCACATAAAGCAGGCGTCCTTTTTTTAATCTCTATCTGCCTATCTATTTGCCTACCTTCCTCTTTGTGCGACAATTTATTCACCCACCTGTCCAACCTTCCCGTCCTGCCTTTTGATCCTTCCCTGTATCGGTTGTTGTTATTCTTGTACCTCAATCCGATTTTGTGGTGCTGCTGTTGTTATTGTTAATACAGTTTCGCTCTTGTTGCCTTTTGCCGATTTCTTCTTCTTCTTTATTTTTTTCATTTTCTTTTCTTTTCTTCTCCTTTTCTTACCTTTTTTAATTTCTTTTTTTTTTTGTTTTTTTTTCAAGAAAAAAAAAAGCTTCCTTCCCACTTCTGTAAAAGCTTAAGTGAATGTGCTCTCTGTCGCATTTTGTTTATTTCCAAAAAAGAAAACGTTTTTTTTATTATTATTATTATTATTATTATTTTCAGGGGACCGTTTTCATTTCTCTTACATTTGCTTTATTTTCATCAGACTTTTGTGATAGGAATTGAAATATTAAAATGTATTGTGTTGTTGATCATGGCCTTAAATTGTGAGAACACTATGTCAATTCCTTTCATAGGAAGTTATTATTTATCAAAATAAATGAAAAGGACAAAAGAAAAATTAAGCCTTCAAGTCCCGTAGGATCAAAGTGTACGGAATTTAATTCCAAAGCGCTTGAGATAAATCGTGAGAGTGTGTGTGAAAGTGAGAGAGAGGGGGAGGGTGACAGAGAGGAGTGAATATGGGTATAGGGGACACGCTAAAACAGTTTTGTTATCATTGATGGGGTTAATAGTATACCTTTATCAATGACCCCTAATATTGTTAAAATTATGCTCATCCATGCATGCTTTGGTGCGTTTTTACAGCATTTTATACAGGCTAGTTTTTCTTAGTTTGTGCGTGGGCGTATGCTTTTATGAAAGTTGAAGAAAATTAAACAGAGCTTCGTTGTAGAAAAACTATCGAAGCAGGTATTTTTTAAGAAAACCTTTGTTTTTGTGTTACAGTGTCTTATAAAATTACAATGCATGGCAAAATGTTGATATGAAGAAATACAACCTTATTAAACACACATTTCTGTCAAGTATGAATGAGACAAGTCTTTTGTTCGTAAGTTGGAATAGAAGAAAACTAACTTGTAATGTTATATAAATATTACTTATTTAAAGGCTAATTCAATTTTAATATGGTTTGTTAGAGTTGTTAAATAGAATCGTTGTAGCTAATAACAACAGCAGCAACTGGAACAAGCGTAACAACAACCAGGCGACCATCAACAAAACCTTAAAAGAAGAAAAAAAACTGTGTGAGTAAATAGATACCAAGAACAAAACATTTCCAAGATGATGCTCCCAGTGAATGATAGGTGAGTTAAGTCCTCCATTTTCTAATATATACGGCGGGAAAGTGCACTGTGAATGCATATAAGCGTGTGCGCGTATGGATGTATGCACTGAATGGGAAAACGAGTAAGACTCCTTCAATATTTGTGTGCACATGAGAAGAAGGTGGGGTGGGGGCAAAACAATTTGTTTGAGTTTGTTGTCATGCGTCATTTCGGTAGACAGTTTCATATTTATCAGAAAATCACTATGTGTGTAAGACCAGGAGATGCAAAAATAAAATTATATATATATATAT
>CAHIKZ030000001.1:1752500-1810000 GCA_903632075.3 Acanthosepion pharaonis
TTAAAGTATATCAAATACTCGTTGGCAAAATAATAGAACCTATTTTTTAACATCCTGCACGTATGACGATTGCTCTTTTAAATCCACTTCCAGATTGACAACCACATTTTACCTTTGTAAATCATCTATGCAAATTTCAGATATCTATATATGTCCGTATCTATACATTGACATAATTGCAAAACTGTTCACAATTCAATAGAAATAGACACAAATGAAAGTAAGACGCTTACGCCTACAATCACGTGACAATTGAATTAACCAAAACCTGGCATATGCAGTCAGTACTTCATAAATGCAACAATCCTTATTCTTCAAAGAATGCAAATGCAAATCGAAGTCCATACGTTAGCCGCCTACGCATTTTAGCGAACTCAATATTAAAACCAAATTTGTATTCATAAATTCTGTAAAATTAAAAAAATGGTACAAAAAATTTCGACTGTAGTATTTTATGCTAATATGCAAATCACTCAGTTTCCGAGCTTACAATAAAGGGCAGAGTAAGGGACTGGTGATTCCTCTAGAGTTACTCATATAAAAACATTTAGGTAATCGATAGTCTTCTCATGGAAAAGTGAAACAACATCATCATAGATTTAACAGTTGATATAAAAGTGGCTTTTGGTAAAGATCTGATCATAATAGGCCAATCTCGGCCAACTTTCTGCGCCATATTAAATTAAATATAATAATGTCGATTTGTGAAAAGTTAAGATAAAAGAAACAATAATTACAAGTTCGTTATCGCTTGAGTAATATATTCTAAGGAAGAGTATAGGTGCCTTTTTGTTTAAAGGACTAGATAGTCTAGCCTCGGTTTGGCTCGCATTTGACCATATTTACAGATGACTTTCACATTGTCCTTGCATTTAACAACCAATATCTGCAACTCTGACTCAAATCAACCTATTCACTCTACACAATATTCGCTTTGTTATGAGTGACAGGGGTTGTAGTTTTGAGCAAGAATATAGGCTACTTACATAATAGGGGAATTACCGACATGAATAATAACGCAATTTTAGTTAATAAAAATAAATATCAGTATGATAAAAAATAATTAATTTTTAATTTGTTCATGTGTATGTGTGTACTTTTATGTATAATAAGTAAGGAGAGAGACTTATCTTGAGAGAGAAGGAGAATCTGGTTTTGAGAGATAAAAGAGTTTAAGGTGACAAGACGTGGTGCTGAAAACTCGATCAGATCCAGTTAACAATATCTGGCCAAATGAAGAAATACAATATCTTTGGAAAGACTTCCTGATCGAGTTGAGAATTTTACAGTCATGTCTTGTATTATTTTTAATATTTTAAGATAGATTTCATTATAGGTTTGTAGAAAATGGTGAATGGTTAGGCAATATTTTCTTGAAAACGAACGCATAAAATATTTGCATTGAATTATAGTTCTTTGCACTCGTTTAGACATATAAAATGTGACCATATTTTTTTAAAAATTATCATTTAGCTGAGACGATTTGTTTCATGCTATGAAAAATATAATTCTCTCTCTCTCTCTCTCTCCTCTCCCTCTCTGTCAATCACATCAAATATTTGACCTAATTACCCTACTAGTTCGTAATTATCAAAATTCTAACTGCTTTTTCTACCTCATTTTCTTTTTCTAACTTTCCTCATATATACAAGATACACACTTAATATTCGAGATTTTTTTTACCATAAAATAACTCATTCTAACCCATAGTTTCTTCCAGATTAAAAAGGTTTCTGCTCACAAAAGTAAAGCCAAAATCGTTCATGAAAGCTTTTCACTTTTGCTGAACATTGCGTAGTATGAAATAATTAAACGAATTAATTGCTACATTAAAACAATCATTTTAAAATAAATTGTTCTTTATTTTCGATTCGCTTTTCATACAGAAATGAGTCAACATTATTTTACATTTTCTATTGTGATCATTTTTTTTTTTTACATGTAATATATATAGATTCCCTGTAATGTTGACAGGTGGAATAAAAAGCAATGAGAATTTCTTACATCATACCTGTTGCCAATTGAGAAAGTCAAGTTAACTAACAATCAGCTTGTGGTAACAATGACCTCAGATATGAGAGATGATTCCGTCTACGTTAATAGATACACTCACATCAATGTTGAGACCCTGCATTTTATACACACGCACATTTGTTAAAATGACAAAGTGCGTAGATATATTATTCATATATATAATGTGCAAAAATAATGAATATCTACCAAATAGCATATTCTGATTATTTGTGAATATCTATGTTGGTGATAGAAAGCTATATGGGACTACGTCTCAAACTCTAGATGACTATTGCTTGCCAGTTGATCTCTCCTCTTCAGTCAGTCAGTTCTGTGCCATGCGTGATACACGCTTAGGCGATCATGTATCTTTTGAGGAAGATTTTTTTCCCCGCAGTAGGTTGGCATTTCTTTCTGCAGTAGACCAGTTGCCATCCAAGGCTATAGAACCCGGTCTATCCTGCTTATTACCCATAGCTGGGTTGAGAAGAAGAGGATTCATACCAAGGGTATAAACACGTAAGTGAATGTAATGGATTCGACTGGAATTCGAACTTGGCTTTTCAATTCCTCAGTCCAAGTCGCTATCCATTACTCCACCGTGCCCTCTCCTTTCTTCTCTTACCTATTTAACAGCACAGTAGAGGATAAAAACTGCCTGGTCACATTCAATGTCTCAAAAACCAAACTAGTGACGTTCCACCATCACCGTCCAGACTCTAAATATTCACCTATCATGATGAACGGGTGCTCTCTCAGAGAAGCCTTGTGCCTTGGGCGTATATTGGGAATTAATCTGAATCTAGGCCTGAACTGGAACTCGTATATACAATCCATCGCTAGTGATGCTGGAAAAATGACCGGTTTCATGTAGCGCTCTAGTAAATACTTGACACATAATATCCTCTACCTTTATAGATCATACCGAAAATGGATTACTGTTGCCATATATGAAGAGGAGCTGCCCAGTTTTTACTTTCCTGCCTCGAAAGAGTTAAAAACGACATCGCACCCTTGTTGGTGATGAAATATTTCCCATCTTACACCCGCTTTCCTATAGTTGAAACGTCGTAAGTCTCTCGCTGCTCGATTGCTATTTCCATCGAAAGTATTCAGACGAATTAAAGTTCCTTAGTTCTACCCTTCACGGCTAAGAAAAAAAATCTGCATCGAAACATGTATCTATAGTTACGTATATGAATAGGTCATAGGTTGACCAAGACGCTCTCATGAAATTTGAGCAAATGAGGCTTATTTTCAACATAGTTTCCTTTGCAGTCTATGCCCATCTTCTATTGATATTGCAGTGCCTGGATCCCATTAGTGGTGAAGCTTTCATGCTTTTGGTAAAAACGTCATACAAAGCAGATATGACATCATCATCACTGCGATACTGGTTCCCAGCCAAGTGTTTTTTTCATGTTGAGGAACGGATGGTAGACAGATGGAGCCAAATCAAGAAAACAGTTCAAAACCACAGCAGCCATTGAAACCAACTGCTTGTGTGCTGGAGCATTGACCTTATGAAACAAGACTCCTTTTGTAATTTTCCAAGGTGTTTGGGCTTGATAGATAATTGCCTCAGTATGTTGGAATTATACTCTCTATTGAAGATAGTCAATAAACACACTGCCTTTTTCATCACCAAAAACTGATGCCTACACCTTCCCGACAAATCAAACGACTGATTTTCTTTGGAGCATGTGAAGAGGGATGTTCCACTGCATGGATAGCCTCATTGTTTCTGTTTCAAAGTGATGAACTCAACACTCATTCTAGGTTAAGAAATTTGCATCTGCCTTAAACAATGCATTATTTTGTCGTGATGAGATCAAACTTATGCACTTTTGATTGAGTGCTAGAAGACGTAGCACCCACCGAGCAGAATCCTTCGTCATGCCAAGTCCATTAGCCAGAATAGTCTCAACTCTCTCACAGGTTATGCTCATAACATTGGCTATCGTCAATCGCCTGTCATCCATTACAACGTGGTGAATACGCTCAATGTTTTACTTGGTGGTGACAGTTTGAAAGACGTCTGGACCTTGGGTCATCTTCACGCCCCGTCCTTCCCCTCTTAAATTCTGCTGCTAACCTTTTGTACTATTGATAAATCCGGAGCGTCATCCCCTAATGAAGAACCATGTTAGCATGAATGTCTTTGTGGCTAAACCCTTTTTCTGTCAGTATTTGATAACACCACGGTGCCAAATTTTGTCCATTTTCAGAAGTCTACTAGTTAATTTTCAAGTCTTCTTGGAGCAGTAAGATGTTAGTATCCCTGAAAATAAACAATGCTGTTAATAATAAAGTCTGTCAGTCAGTTATGTATCATACGTGATACACGCTTAGGCAATCATATATCTTTCGATATCTTTTGACGAGGCAGATTTTTCCCGCAGTAGGTTACCATTTCTTTCTGCGGTAGATCAGTTGCCATCCAAGGCTAGAGAACCCGGTCAGCCCTGCGATTTACCCATAGCTGGAGGGAGAAGAAGAAAATCCATTCCTTTCCAAAGGATATTAGCACGTAAGTGAATGTAATGAATTCGACTGGAATTCAAACTCGGCTCTCCGATTCCTAAATCCAAGGTGTTGATATTAAAGCATGCAACATTTCCCATCTCTAGCATCCCACCTTTATCGTCGTCCCATTAATTTCAGCCCACCCTCATAAATACGCAAATTTACGTGTTCCTGTGCATATTTCTGATCCAGGCCATATTAGAACTTTGCGTACTGACTACGAGAGCCGGTCTGGAAGTGACGTATTTCAGCTTGCGACAACGTTAGTAAATGCCTGAAGACCATGTCCTGTGAGTGAAATTAGGTGAATTAAACATTTAGGTAAGCAAAGAGCCGGGTATTATAGATTTTGTAAGGACATGGCACATGAGATGTAACGGTATTTATTTTTCACTCGAAATTATGAGGAATAATTCTTGTATTACCTAGCGAAAAGATTATTGTGAAATTTCAACTTCTTTAATTAAAAGGGCGTTCACACAGAAATATATATATTTGTGTAAACGTACCAACTCAATTTCCGAATACCTAGCTAAACACGAAATATCATAAATAGAAAAGTGGAAAGATATTAAGAAGCATTAAGATCTGGAGGAGAATGCCTGCATCTGCCATTCCCAAAACTAGTAATATCGTGAGGTATTACTGTGGTAATTTGCAGTAGTGATAATGATAGATAATTTCCAAAAAGCCAGAATTATATGAAACCTTTGTTGGAGGAACAATTTAAAATCAGCAGCAGTTATAGCAGCTGTATGAATTAATTAGTGCATACACATACACACACACACACACACACACACACACATATATATATATATATATATATATATAGTGTATTTAGACAGCAATACTTCATTTATGCATGTTTCATTAAAAACGACAGATAAATGTTTTCTTTTAGACAGTTTCTACACACTCTCTATCCCAAAAAAGAAAACACTTGTTCCAAGACAAGAAAAATGAAATACAAAAGCTTAATCGTGGTACCTTGTCTGTCGTTTTTTCCTTGTCTGTCGTTTTTCCTTGTCTGTCGTTTTTCATGAAACATGTATATATATATATATATATATATATATATATATATATATATATATATATCCAGAGAGAAGAAGAGCAGTGTATGTATAGATGAGTATATTTTTAAAATTATTTCTCTATATTATTGAAATGATATTGCTTCTTTTTGAAATAAAGCTAAGCTGTAAACGCTATTTTAGTATTAACAAGAATGGTGAAATGAAGACGAAGTGTCTATAAAGCCAGAGGAGACACGTCATCTGAGAGAAGGATCTTATTAAATCCCTAAAAATCGTGTATGGAGTGTTGGCTTCTCTCCCTCACATTCTTTTAGTCTTCATTGCTTGTTTATGAATGCGTGTGAAGTAAAGATACACACCAAAGAAAAAAAAAATTTTCGATTGATGCAAATGATGAGGATTTATTAGACATGTTTTTCAAAATAAATATATGCATGGTTATATACAAGTAGAAAGCTGCACTCACAGGTTCTCATGCTTCCAAAGAGTGCACCCACCATTCGTATATATATATATATATATATATATATATATATATACACGAAATTCCGTGTCTTGCTCTCAGTGAGGTAAAATATCTATATTTATTAATATATACTATTTTATTAACGCTAGTACTCAGTGTGCGATCTCTTCTATATAAATATATATATGATAAGATTTTTAAAAGTTTTTAAGAATGCTATATTTATGGATTAAAGTGCTCAATATCAAGGATATAGCGTATATATATATATAAAAGTGGACATTGAAATCGTCGGTGGGTGTTGACTTTAATGTCCAAATTCGTCGGTTTCTTTTGTAAAATCTATCAGTACGCGTTCGTTTATGTTGAAAGCAAGAAGCAGCATTTTTTCCTTTTTTTTACTTTTACGCTCACTCAGTCTTAACAATTCAAACTTCTTTCACGTGGTTCTTCCATGTTCTCTGCGCATGTGCATACAACTGGCACGTTAGTGGTATACGAAAGAAGGAGTCTGCTTACATTAATCTACAATAGCCGTTTGTTCATAATTTATCTGAAGAAATTAAAAAAAATTGGATATTTTTAAAATAATGAGTGCACAAATAATTATTTTTAGAATGTTTAAAGAAAGTCTACAGTAGATGGTGCTGTGTTGCCAAATGGACTAGATTACATTTGCCACTCGCGTATATGTGTGGACAGTCTGTCTTCAACGATTAACTTGTGTAGCAGAGAGTTAACTGAGAATTGTCCCGTTTAACAATTGGAGGATATTTATATTGTGAGGAGGTAGATATGATTTTTACATACGGCCGCGCGACTGTTAATATATGCGAGCCTGCACTGTTGTATCAGATTGTGTTTCCAGACCGAAGGCAGACGAATCATCTGTTGTTTATCACGTTTTTGAGACCGGATCCGTGTCACCATAAACTATGGCACGAAGAACAATTGTACATTTAAAAGCGTCTACCTTAAACTTTAAACTTAATAACTCAAAAACGAAGGATTTGGGGATATATGTTTGCATGGAAATTTTTTGGTGTGAGGAACCCCAAAGTTTGTAAACGTATTGTTGTATACCCTTTATATATATATATATATATATATATATATATATATATATATATATATATATATATATATATATATATATATATAAATTAGCAGCATATATATATATATAAATATCTGACAACAGTTTTATAAATGAGGATCACATCATTCAATGGATTAACAGTATTTTAATGCATACATTATGTTCTACTAGCGAAGTGATTTCACGATTAATCGCATTAATATGGCTGATTGATTCTATGTATGATTATTTCTTTATATATATATATATATATATATATATATATATAAGGCACGCGACGTCAGTAATTACTCTGTAGGCAGCTTTTGACGTTTATGTAGTAAATCTACCAAAGCAATAAAATATTCTACATTTTATACAGAGTTACCATTAGAATTTTGTTGGATGAGGTGCAATTTGTGTCACAAAATGAAAATGTACGTACTGATCTATTTTATTCAGGCTAAGCACTGCCTAGATTACCTACCTAGACAGTACGTCCCTGAAATATAGGTAGTTATGAGGTATTATGTAATTATTTTAAGGTATTATGCAATTATATTAAAATCCTACATTATAAAACAATCTTAGAATTTTCTTTGCATTTCTGATAGGAAAACATTGTTAGCATATATAGACACGGAAAGGTCCCAAAGAGAGTTGTGTATTTCTTAAATAGAGTAATGGTTTGTTGTGAGGCCTCTCACAACAACTGTCTAGAGCACACATGGCTTAAATGGGGTTTACTCAAAGTCACGGGAACACAGGGTCATTCCTGGGGAGAGGCGCATTATAAGAATTTCGAATGGCCAGCCTTGAAAACTGTTTTATTTTTAAAGGAAAAAGCTATCTACTCAAATTCGTCTCTCTACTAAATATACTGTTTATCGTAATAAGAAATATATCTATATGGATTCTTTGTATTTCATCAATTCCACTAGGGAAAAGCCTATTTTGATGAACTCAAGACATCTTGGCGTGTTATGTATTTCGAATTGTAAGGATGAAATTATTCTGTTCAAATTTTCAATTGGTTTCTCGCTGTGTGTATTTCTATTTCCATTAATCCTTTAACGATTTAACTGAGTATTTATTAAGAGACATGTCTTGAAGTGATATGTTCTTCTTCTCGTTTAATTCACTCGAAGAACAAATAGACAGGATGATATTTTTGAACAATTATTAGAAGCTCAAGACAACAATGGAAAGTATTTATATCATAATAATTAGTCAAATTCATCTCATAAAGGATTTCAACGTTTACAAAAGAGATAAACTTTTTCTTTGATTTTAGACTTAATTCATGAAGACGTTTCAAAACGGTCGCACCGTTGAACTGCAGGTTGGTCTTTTTTTTAGGAGCGCTTATTTTTTTTACTTCTGTCATCAAATAATGTATTTTCTGCTGGTGGCAATAGCGTTTCGCCAGACATAAACCATATTAAAGTCTTTAAAAGTGGTATTAATGCAGCTTTTGGTAATGTGTATGACCCTCTTTACGGAGAGAATGTAAGCTAGGAATCGTGGTTTTTATTTCATGGCTATCCCACCTTCACTTAAGTTGGATGCCATGATGTATAGCGAATTGAGCTTAATCTTTGTAAGGAAAGATGATTTAGTGATTTTACTTTTATAGTTTTTGCAATAATATCAACAGACTTATTCAAATAAAATATTAAATAAACTGTCTATGTCAATGAGTTAATATCAAAGTTTAGTAACAACGTGATTTGTAGTTTATTTGTTATTGTATTCTTTATTCTGATGTAAATTTTAAATGTAAAAAACGAAGATTTTGAAGTTCTTCGTTAAATACTAAACATCTGACTGACTTTAACTTGTTACAGATAAAAGCGACAATGACATATCACCATATCGAAAGGGTAAAATGATTTGGGATATAACATAGCGGTTAAAATAACCAAAAACATTAAAATTATAAACACACCCCTTTTTAGTGTGCATATATATATATATATATATATATATATATATATATATATATATATATGTATATGTGTGTGTATGTGCATGTGTTTAAGACAACAAATAATTATTTTAAACATAATGTCCTTCCTTATCAATTAATCTAATATTTCCGATTGACAATTTCAGATTAAATTTAAATAACGCATCTGGCAATGGAATCATATCTGTCCTTCTGTCTGTCTGTCTGTCTGTCTGTCTGTCTGTTCTCTCTCTCTCTCTCTCTGAGCATATATATATATATATATATATATATATATATATATATATATATATATATATATATATATATATATATATATATATATATATATAAGTGTGCGTGTATGTGTAAACAGAAATGAGAGAGATTCTTATCATGACTAAGTTTCACGCATCGCCACCTTCAGCTGATTCTCTTCTTATTCTGATTATATTCCTGCACTCATTTTGGATTGGATTTTTCTGTTATCGTTTTTTAAGCATTGCAATTCTTTTGTTTCCCCCTAGTAGGTTTCTTAGTTATTTTCTTTTCTTTTTCCCTTTTTTTACACTAGAAACACATTTAAATACACTTAATCTAATATTTATGGGTAAAAGTTCTCAATATCCAGGATATAGCGTGTCTAAATACGAGTGGTCACAATATCAACAACGACTAGCGACAATCTGTTTCATACTTGAACGAAATCTTAAGGCTTACATACATATAGGGGAGAGTGTGATTAACCTAGAAATTGAGAGCTCAATAGATGCATTTCCACAAACAATTATATATGAATACACATATGTGTGCACATTAGTGTATATATATATATATATATATATATATATATATATATATAAATAATGTGTATGTGTTTAAATATATACTATATTTGTGTGTTTTTAATAAACACTTTAAAAATACTTTTTAAATATGCGAGGACTGGTCATTTCTAGGGTAAATTTGTCCACTAATTGATTTAAAAACATGGAGAACTCACACATACATATATATATATATATATATATATATATATATATATATATATATATATATATATATATATATATATATATATATAGTGAGCCAGACAAACCTACATAGGTTTCACCTAAACGGATCCGGGTAGGTAGGTTTGTCTGGCCCACTAGGTGTATCTAGGTCTGCTCTACGGTTGTATTGAGCTCTTTTGTTAGTTAGTTGTTACTCGTATCAGGGGTTTTTCGAAACGAGTCTAGTTATCTATCTATATATATATATATATATATATATATATATATATATATATTCAATCATTTAAAAACAAAATTTGCGAATATTTTATTATAGGGACACATCTTTTGATCCTTCTAGGCGTTTTTTTCTGGGTTTTGTTCCATCACATATTATGTTACACGAAATAAATGAAATATTTTTATTCGCAAAATAATTATCTTATTATTGAATTTTGCACATATAAGTGAATAGAATATATTCAATGTTTTCTAATCTACTTCTGTTCTGTTGAGTTTCTTTCAAAGTTATCTTATTCTGAGTGATGGTGAAATTTCAGTCCGTCCCATTTTGAAAATTCCTGTTAAACAGAATTATTTTGAGTGGTTCCTTGTTCTGGCCATGAACTTGTCATCAGCATCTCTTACAAAGTAATATATCCTGTAAGATGATGCACAATTTCTAATATCAATATCAGTACCGCTTATCCATTTACTTAACCATTGTAAAAATGAAGAATACATTTCACCATCACTAATTTGTGATACTTATATAAAATCATCGTATCCAGTTCCCATTAACGGAGTGAATCTCTCTTCTTACCTGCTTGCTATATAATCCTCTACATTTTACCCGCGGTTACGTAATAAAACAATTGATTTTAAAAATGAAATCAAAGATTTTATGGTAGACACGGTTAAGTGATTGATTTGATCAAAAACTGTTCATTCACCGATTGTCATATTAACTTATAATATTTCCTTGTAAACGTAAAAAATATCAGCAGTATTTTTGTCTCCAGGTAAGATTAATTATCAAATTACTTTTATGGGATAATTACAAGAAAAATGATTAATTTATTGGTATTTCCAGAAATGGCAGAAGGTTTACGGTCACATCATTGAAACATTGGTTCCCGTACAATCACTGAAGTTAAGCAAAGTCGAGCCTGGTCAGTACTTAGATGGGAGACCGCTTCAGAATACTACATTCTGTAAGCTTGTACGTGCGGCTTATATATCGGAATTGTAAATCGGAAAGCCAAATTCCAATTCCAGTTGAAATCGTTATATTCACTTAGACGCAAATACCAATGGGAATGTTATGAATCCACCTATTATCCCCCCAGCTATGAGTTACTTAGTAAATCTTGTCCCCAAAAAAACATTATTATCTCCAAAAAATAGAATTGCCGACAAAATATTTAGATTTTGGCATGTTGATATGACGATGAAGAAAAAAAAAAAACAAAAAACAAAAAAACAACCAAAAACACAATCAACCAGAAATGTCAGAGGAGAGACAAAAACAATAATGTTCAGATACTGATTACTTGAAGACATTAGGCCTTGAATGTGGAATTTCATGAAATTTAAAAATTGTTGCATTAGTCCGCACTGTACTATGAATACTATATCAGCCCTAAATATCAATAAGAGTCCAACATACTGAGTTGGGAAATATATTAATATTTTTAGGTATGAATAAAGATTGACGCTTGTGGTGGTTTAATGTCTAAAAGCGCAGAAATTTCGCTTGAAACGATTTGTATTAAGTTCGCTAAAGGCTTGGGTCTATCTATTCTTGCTCTATTTTGCAAGTCAGACTGGTCTTTCGTGGTTAGAAAACTGTCTTGGAGAAGGAAAAACTTTGAAATCACACAAGACGTTTAACCCTGTCGGGTGTTTCTAGGTCAAATACATTTGATTTTTGCCTCTGGCTGTAGCTAAGCTGATGTTAATGCATAACGGTAAAATGTTGCTCCAGATAAAATAGTGAACAATTTGGATTCTCTATTTTTATCTGATATACTCTATTGGAAAATAAAAACCATGAATTCCTACAAGAAGTGTATCCGAAAAAAAGCTGATGTTAATACATCTTGGTACAGATTTGACGTACCTCGCAAATTAGAAGCTGAACAATAAATGACGGAAGTAGAATAAATCAACTTCCTTATGTTCAATAAAAAATGATGATTTTTATGACAGTTCGTAACAAAAGTGAATATGAAAAGATTATTTACATTGACAATGATTCCATTCTTGAAACTTCCTTTAAATGCTATATATTAAAAAATGGTCTTTTTTTCATTAATAATAATTTTCCTAATGGTGTTTTTAACAGAGCTTGTTTTCTGAAAAATAACATTTTACATCACTTTTTTTTTTTTTGCAATCGTATTTTTTCTGTATGCTTCACGGTCATAAAACGTTTATCTCATTCTTTTTTCTGTACTCGTCAACAATTTCACGGAAGATTTGTTGCAGTTATTTGCACAGAACTAAGATTTGTTTCTATTTATAAGATATTATTTAGCATGTTTACAATTCAATAGTATCTATTCAGTTACTTTTTTTATCACTTTGCTTTGAATATAGAAACCTGAATATTTACGGTTAAGAGTGCTTGGCAATAGTTTAACATCAATCTTTTGAAAGGGTTTCATCACAAAGCAAATATTTTTAACTGTTTCCTTTCTTGGTACCAAATATCAACCATACAGGCACCTGAACTGTTGACCTCTCATCATTTCATTATATCTAATAATTCACTACAGAAAGCTATATACAATATGTTATAAAACAAAGGAAAAAGCATTCCAGACAATAGCAAACGGCATTTGTTCATATAACCATCCACACTAAGTCTTCAGATTTTTTTTCTATTATTTTCAATGTTTTATTCAACAATCAATAAAAGTAAATCTTTACCACCGCTTATGACATAAAAAGTCGACGAAATTTCAGCAGGATTTGGTGTCTCACGAATATCCGGATATTTAAAATACGTTTTGGCAAGACTTGTATGGAGGGTTGTGACATTTTAACATTTATTTAGTTAAACTACTAGCAGGTAGGCGGAGTGACCACTGTTGCTTTCTTTGAATGAAACAATGAAGTTAATATTTTGCTTTGGTAGCCAAACAAATAAAAATAAATTGGCAGATCAAGCTCAAATCTCTGAAAGATTTAAGTCGCTGAAGTAGGATCAATCATGAGCGTATCATCTTTAGAATTTATGTATTGGCCATTTATTCATTTGCTTTGAATTTATTGATTGACTGATTTGTAATTTACGGCTTATCAACCTTTTGCTGGTTATTTAAAGTCCGGAAATAGTTTAGATTGCAAGAATGTTTTTGAGGTAATGATTTACTGATAAGTCCTACTACTTAAACCATAACTGGGGGGAAGAAAGATGGGTTCATACCTTTTCCAATAGTATTTGCGTGTAAATTGATATAACGAACCTGAATTGAGTTAGATCTCGGCTCTCCAATTTCCAATTCTGAGCCATTATCCATTACACCACTCGCACACCCAAGCTTACAGTACCTGGTATTCCCAAGCGGTCACACATCTAGGTACTGACCAGGCTCGTCATTTCCTTTGGAGTCGTAGGAGAACACAACACATCAAGAAAATTTTTCTCTAAATTGGAAAAGATCCAGAACAATTTTCTCCATTTTTATATTGGATTTTTTTTTTATTCATAGTTTTCAGAGATGTGGATATTTTGGAAAAACACAGGTTGGGAAACCAGTAATAACTGGCAAATTATCCAAAGGTTTAGGTGCCAAGGATTGGAAAAAAAGATTCATAAAACCACCCCACCCCGTTCAACGGTTCTTTATTGTAAATACGAAGTAAACAATTATGATGGGCGTAGGTTTAATGGAAATATATGTTTCCTAAATGTGCATAAAAGGCGAGTATCACTGTGTCCTATTTGAAGAGAATGAAGTAGCAAAGGCTAGAAACTGACTTTATTATTATTATCATTTGGACCAATTAAAACTCGATTCTTTTAAATTACTGATGTAAAAAGAGAATACAAATATATCAGGTTCAAAGATTTTTAGGCTTATAATTTGCTTAACTAATGAGGCATCTTTATACAAGGACTTAAGGCTTTAATAATTTATATTTTTTAAGCAACATTTGTTAAGTCATGAATTCACATAATTCATGTAATAGTCTAATTTGATATTTACACGAAATATGATGGTACAAATTAATTATTCTTTGGAACCCAATAAAAATGAAGTTGGGCGTTCAAAGAATTGTTTAGTATTTAATAAGAAGGTCGTTATTAAATATCGAATGGTCAATTCAGTAGCAGAAATAACTAATACATTTCCATAGTGAATGGGACGCCTGCTGTTGTTAATTCAGTTTCATTAAGTTATGCATAGATAGACTGTCGTAATTGCTTTTCCAACTCAACCAATTGACTTTAAATAAAATTAAAGATTCCAACAGCAGGGGTTAAAGATAATGAAATCTCCATGAGATTTCCTTACGCCGTCTGTCATTTTATTCTTCTCTCATAGAGTCAAAGAGAAATGGACTTTAAACAAATAGACATGACGCAGTCAATCCGTCTCATTTATCATTAGCCAGATGGATAAAGTGTAAGAAAAATTAGTAACACGAAGAGAATACATTCATAAAACAGAGTAAAAAAAGAAGTCAAATATGGGTTCTTGAATGCGAGAATTGAAATATTTGACATGGTTGATAAAATTTACACGCGTGCACACACACCGACAGAGAAACGCTGTTCTACAAAAAATGCCAATTATTTTATTATATTGATACATGAAGTCAGAAGCGGATTTTAGTGTTATAGCGATAGAGGTTGAACCTTCCGACCAATCAACTATTTTTTTTTTACCTGAACTGTTGTGTAGCAAAATGGACTCTAACATGAAAGTGCGTACAGAAAAGAAGTGTGACTTGTAATTCCTCCGTGCGATAAAATCACACCCGTTGACATTAATAGACATTTCGCTGGATGTTACGGAGAGGAAACAGTAAATATTAGAACGATTACGTGGTGGGTATTGCATGTCAATAATGGCGTCAGTGATGTGTGCGACAAGGGACGACCCTTGCCTCAATCAGCACATCGGCTCGAATCAAGACAATTATGGACGATGCTAAATGTTGGCTGAAATAGACGCTGACAATGATCGAATATAGAAATATTTGAGAGCCGCACCAAAGAAGGGTTCCAAAATAAATTCTGATATTTGATCATTTGGTCAGATCTTCAGTTATGGTCAGGGATGAGAAATCTTCAGCACTCTCTCTCTCTCTCTCTCTCTCTCTAATAACTAATCATGTTAAATGAGTACAATTTTCAAATGCGACGTTGTACATCGATATCACAATTCTAAAACTACCATAGGAAAATATTTAATATTACAATGTGAAAACACCGAAAAAATGTACATTTTGTAAAAAAAAAAAAAAAGCAAAATAGAAATGTGATAATTCTAACCGAGAAATATCCTTAACGATTATCACCTCAAAGAGAACATCTTTAAGTAAAAATTATCGAACCCGAGTAATCATACTAAACGCATATGTCGTTCATGTGTTAAATCTGCATCGAAATACTCTTATTGGCATTTTTTCTTTCTGAATAGTGGATATTAAAAAAAAGTGGCCAGAAACAGTTAAGAGGGTCATTCCGATCGCTGGAAAAATAAATATCACATTGTTTTGAGATAAAAAAAAAATAGTATTTTTTTTCTTCGTGGGTTCTATGGATACCAACGAAATATTTCCTGTAAAATGTCTCGAATAAAGAAAGATATCGCATATTTTTTTATGATCCGGTCACTCAACTGCAACGTTAGAACAGAGTTAAACTAAAATAATATATTTATTTGCAATATAAACAACGTTGAGTTCGCTAGACTCGTACTTTGCTCCATAAATAAATATAATATTGTTACATTATTGGGTAAAAATAAAAATCATTCTCAGTATTTATATTTCTTTATTATTAGGGATTCCATCTTGCATCTGAGACTCTTAGGAAAAAAAACTTAAAAAATAAAGAACATACTCAAAATCTAATGGCTGACTATTCCTGAAAAATACGTTTGTCTATCGAACATGTTCTTGTAAACTAAAAAAGCTAATTAATAAAAATGATATAATTTGTATATATTTGACGGATTGCTTTTTACTTTTGGTGCAAATAATTTCCTTTTAGACCATTATGATTATTCAGTATATTTTGTTGAAATATTTAAAACTGATTATTCTTACATCAGATGGAATTAATTCAAGCTCTTTATCAGGAAGTATAACTTTAAAAAATAGTATTTTAATCTATTGAGAAATACATTTTTCACATTTCCCCTTAGAACAAAATCTCTACTGAATGGTATGCATATAACTTCGGGCATGGGTTCTGATATCATCTCCAAACTAAATCCTTTTCCTACAATAGCATGTGGACTTGACGGTGTCCCTGCAGTTGTCCTATGGAAATGTCCTCTCAAACTGGCCCCCTTCTCTCTCTAAATTCTATAACAAATACCTTGGAGATTTTCGCTTTCCAACTTGTTGAAAATGCTCTTCTGACGTTCTTATCTTTAAAAACTCTGATACTTCGAATTATCGTCCAATTACACTTTTACCAAATTTTGGCGAAATACAAGAGGCTCTAACTCAGCTAACTGTGAATTGATCAGGCATTTCACTTCACGCGGCCTTTTTTCAAATAAACACAAAAGCTATCGTTTCTCTAGCTCAACTGTCGATGTCTCAACGGTTATTACTAAAGTTTTCTATCACATTTTATATAAAAACTGTGAGACTGGCTTTAGCTAACTCGAAGACATGTGAAAGTATTTTGAAAATGCTGACCTTCTCTACAAGCTCAACGGCTATGGTGTCCCTGGCCAAATAGTTGATTTAATTCAATCGGACAACAAATCGTATAATGAAGGTCATGTTCAAGAGCCAAGCTGGGATTTTATCCCTGGACCTACTCTGTTTCTTATCTTCATCAACAAATTTCTCCATGTGATCAGTTCCCAATAAGGTATTTATGCTTATGACACAACTATTTACTCCTTGTCTTAATTGCAAGTCCGATAGGCATGACAAAGTAAAACTGCCAGCTCCTCTTGATAATGATTTCCAATCAATTGATAACTGGGGCAAAAAATGGCTTATATATTTTAACTCCTCTACAATGAAACTGCTATTTTTTAATCATCATACAGAACTATTTTCCCTTCATCAGTATAGCTGATGACTACTTCCAGGAGAGCAGCTCATTAAGCCTTCTTGTTGTTACGTTTTCCACTACCAAGAAGTGGAGTGATTATATTGAATTAATTGTTAGGTTTCCTCCTAGGGAAGTTGCTTCCCTTTGTAGTGCTAATCAATTATAGCCACCAGAATCTATCTAGTATATATATAAATATACCATTTGTCCAGACATTGAATATTGCTGGTATTATCGACAAAATCAAAGAAGAGTCTGTAATGTTATCGGTCCTGATCTGGCATCTCGGATTCAGTACTTTTTATTCTTTTAATTAGCTCTGCTGTTTGATTTTAAGCGTACTACTAGATTGGCAACTAGGCCTTGTCATTTTACTCTTGGATTAGCTAGATTTTTTCGTAAGTTTAATAGCTTTATTTCTCGCACCTTTCGTCTGTCGAATTATATTCTTGCTTCTCTGCTACTTACGATCTTCAAAAGTTTAAATGCAGCATCAATCGTCATCGTATGTCTTACTGAAGCCTCTCCTTTTAATGTCTATTTTCCTTACTAAGGCTTTCTCATTTCCTTTCATTTTCAATAATCATATCGTCTTAGTGACATTATCACCTTGCTTAGAGTGAAATGATAAGAAAAACAACTTAAATTAAAAGCAAATTGATACCATAATTATATTATGTTCCTGCACATATCTTCATATGCAAGCAATCACACCCTCCTCTTCTCGCTCTCTCTCTCTATCTATCTATCTATCTATATATATATATATATATATGCGTGTGTGTGTTGTGGATACTGAAGTCAACACCAAGCGGCGCTAGTTTATTTTTATGCTTCAACGACCTAAAGTTTGCGTTCAAGTATGAAACAGACTGTTGCAGCTTGATGTTGACCTCAATGTCCACTTTTATATTTACATAGGCTATATCTCTTATATTGTCCACTTCTAACCATAAATATAACATATTTTTAATTTATATATATATATATATATATGTGTGTGTGTGTGTGTGTATGTGTCTGTGTATTTTATCACTCTATATTTACAGTCGTTAAAATAAATCTCCAATACACGTTACAATTATTGATTCCATTATTTCCCTATGTCTTTAGTATTTACGTCAATATAACACCTCATATATTTCCTGGATTTACAATAGTAAATATATGTAATGATTTCAACATTGCACTTATATAAACAGTTTTTGTTCACAACAACAATCTCTAGTCGCTTTCCGTAAGTTGCCGTTAACTTTGGACATTGTTTTGCTCGTTTTATAGACCATTCTGTATGAGAAATCTTCAGTTCATCCAAATTACTAGGAAGACACTAATTTCTAATCTAATTCAGGTTAGCAAACTGTCTGCACAACTTCAATAGGATGATTCTCTGACTACTTATATTCTAAAATTTGATTGAATTAGCTCTTCGTTTCGGGCCGTTACCCTGCTTAAATACCAAATTGTTAAACCTCGACTGAGATTCTTATTCATTATATCTGGGTATACAGCTCAATTCATAGCTCCTTCAGTTATGTAGAGTCGTCCTGTATGATGTAAGGAAAAATAGACCCATATCACTATATTGCTGCATCTATGCTCCACAGTTGCGATGGTGTTCTCTGGTTTGAATTCCTTGTTCCTCTTCCTTCAAAGTAGATTATATAAAATGTCAAATAACGTATCTTGGTCTCATGAGAACAAAGTTTTCCAGTTGGTATTTGGCTTACATGAATGTCACTTTGAAAACTAAGTACTGGCCTTCATGTGTTCTTTTTTAATAAGTTCACCACAAGCAAGGCAGCTATGAAATTAGTACGCGGGGCGTTATAGGGAGTGAAAGTAAGAGAAAAGACTGAGTATAGGGAACATTGAAGAAAGCACAAAGTGAACGGGATTCAAGAAGATAGAAGATGGCGACTGACATTGCATTTTCATTTTTGAAGATTGTAATTATCAGGGAAGCAAGTAAACGGATAGGAGTTCCACAGGTAAGAAAAGAAACAAATAATTTCATAATTACATTCATGTAAGACATATCTTCAAATTCTGCAAAAAAAAAAAAAGAAAAAAGAAAAAAAAGACTATTGCCAAGTTTGACAATAAAGATACAGAATTAAAAGAATGGCCAGAGTCTCTCCAGTCCAATGGAAATTTGTCCACCATTGAAAGCAATGAAGAGGAGTTGAGCAAATTAACGGAAATACCTTCTTAAATGGAGGTTTTATTATTTCATAGGTTACTGGTTACGTTGCGTTATTTAGAGTCAATCACTGCTTACGTCAAGTAATTGACTTATACATGTTCTGAACGGTTGTTAGGGGAATTCTCAGCTATAAGTAAAACCTGTATGAGCTCTTTCAGTGACGATGGAAGAATGAAGCAGGTCCTCGCTTGCGTTCCAAAATTTACCATAAATATTTGATTGTATCGATTGTTTAGCGCCAATTCAAGTCGTCTGCTTCCCTTCTGAGCTTTTTGTACCAATTTGGAATAGAATTAGTCGATTGAAGATTGCATATCGGGGAAATATTTTTACTCGAAAATGGATGATCAACCGACAATAGCAGACGTTAACTCTGCCATGCAAAATACTATTGGGCTACGATAATTTCAAGCTATGACTGACTAAATCATGAAGAACCACCTCCCTGATTCAAGTTGCGGTCAAAACAGTCAGGTTTGAAGGCTTCTTCAGACCCAAAGTGAGAAAAACCGTGATTGGCAATGGTGAATGACATTCGTCAGGGAAGATGACATAGTTTCATTGCTTCTTTGACTAATTCTGACACCATTTTCCGCTTATCAATGTGAATAGGGGATAGGAGAGGCTTAGACGTTACAGCCATCAAGTTCATTAGACCCACAGCGAACCTTTTTTATTAACACAGTGTTGGCAAATTTTCGTTCTTCTAGCACTTTTGCTGCTGTAGTTCAATGGATTTTAGGAACGATTCGTTTAATGATTTTACTATCTCCCTTTCAGAATCATGCTGTCAAAGCTGGTTTTACATTACATTTCAAATGCCAAGGTAATTTCAGAGATTTTACCTCTTAAACATTTCAGCAGTCTTAGTGACTGAAATCCGAGCTATCCATGTTCTAACAATTTGTACTCATTGGCAATCGGATAGGTCACACACTTCAACCTGTTTAAATATAAATATATGCAAAAATGTAAAACAATGGTGATATCACGAAATACAATACATACAAAGATGCATATGGACACGTATATAGAGACTAAAATTATTTTGAATTTGCGTTATGACCAATCGAATGATAGTTAAATAAGAAGAGGTATTTCTCTTATTTTGTCCAATGCCTGCATATGAGAATAGAAAACATTACTGAAGCATAGACGTCTCGTAAACGGTAAAACCTGATGCAAATAATATTATATTCAAAAGAGTATAAATTTGACAAAATCAATGGTTGAGAAAAATGATTACTCTCATAGAATGTTAAAAAACCAATATTAACATTTAAAATAATAAAATTATAATTTAGTTATGTATCATTGAATAATAGATTTCCGCTCAGACTGGGGAATCGGAGAGCCGAGTTCGAATTCCACTCGAGATCATTGTATTTACTTACGTGCTAATCTTCTTGGGAAATGTATAAATCCACCTTTTCCCACCCCCAGTTATTGGTAAATAGCAGGACAAACTGGATTCTATAGCGTTGGGTCAACGTGAAGCAAAACTCTGAATTCAAACCTGCCTGGAGAGACGCACCACGGCTGTATGTGGTGACTCTACGACTCGAAAGATGATTGTGAAGTCCGTCATGTATGTGAGGTATTGTGATAAATAAAATGTTGTCCGTAGACTACATCTCACTGATTTAGCAGTTTCAATGAAACAAAACATTTCATTTTGTTTTGCACCTCCCAAATAAATTGTTGTCAGTCATTTTAACGAGTAAAGATATAAGCTAAAACATACACGAAATACTTCTAATATAGCCAGTTATAATTCCGAAAGTTTTACCAACATCTTTTGTTTAATATCAATTTTATTATGAAAATATTGTAAAATAAAATCTGACATAGTGTACACAGAACAAAAACTCACCAAATTTTAAATCTGCTGATATAACCTGTTGTTATTTTATTATAGTGGAAAACAAATAAGATATTTCCCTTCACAAACTACAGACCTAATTCTTTTGAAGTCGTCAATTGATCTAAGTCCCTCCTTCCAAAAGGAAATGTTGTTTCCATTGTCTTGGTCTGATGGAGACTTACTATTAGGGGAAATCTATTTCTGTATTGCCTTCTTCACAGACAATTCTCTCAAGACTTGAGATAAAAAGTTCAGATCAACTCGAGCTTAAAATGTAAAACCGGGCTTGTTCAAGGAAAAAAGGAGAGCTTTAGATATTGAGCTCACTAAATGGTTTCATCTATTTGCCAAACAGTTGACTGGATCAACAGCACATAAAGAATTCTCATGCTCAACGATAAATGCGTGAAATCTTTTAGGATCCTCTCCATATTTTCCAGGCAGTTAAATTATCGATTTTTACACTTTTTCTTTTATTAACGGCCACCATTTCCCATCGACAATTCAATGTAAGATTAACAAATACTAGTTGATAAAGAAGATGTTTCTAAACGCTTCACCTCTACTCATTAATATCTCATCGTCGCCCCATGACATTTTCCTATTTTTTTCAATGTTTTCTTAATTCACTTATCTGGTATAATTTCTCTATTTATATATTTTACACATTTTTGAATGACTGAGCATTTTAAGATCTTTGTTAAAGATTCCTTCAATAGAATATAAATAAAATAAATATCAATAACATTTCTGTTTACTTGTTTGTTGGTTGGTTTTGTTACACTAAAACAGTTATATAATCTTAATTTATATATACCCGGATTCGAGTCAATCAGGTAAGTGGCATGCTTCTGATGTTGAAGTGTTCACATCTGTTAAAAAAAAAACTTACGAACAAGTACAAAAATTTAAATATCAAGGAAGAGTTTTAACAGAGGACAGAAAATGCGACACCGAAATCCAACGGCACATTTGAAAAGCAGAAATTGCCTTCCGAAAAAAATAGAAAAGTATTAGGAAACAAAAGTTTCGTTAGAAACAAAGAAAACAGTACTGAACTGTTATGTAACATCAGTCATTCTATATAGGAATGGATGTTGGTCAATCTCCTCGCTGTCAAAGAAGAGACTTGAAGGAACAGAAATGTAGTTCTACAGAAGAATGGTGAGAATGCAATGAACAGAACATATGAGCAGCGACCAAATTTTAGAAAAATAAAGAAACAGAAACAAACATCGCCACGAAAGAATTGAATTTTTTAGGAACCAGAGGGAACTCTTTTTAAACTCACAGGAGATATTGAAGGCAAAAGTGGCAGATGAAAGCAATGCATATTACCTTACCTAATAAACTTGTGTAAACTGTTAGCAGAACAAGGATTAGTAGAGATAGTAAAAAGGCTAAATCTAGGATAGGAAGTTGAACAGATACGGTGTATAGAAGTATTAATCTAAGTTTCCATTTCGTCTTTAGCGTTCGTAACTATTTAAAAAGAGTTACTTCTATAAATTCCTTTCCCAGAAATATCCGTTAAGCATCATTAAAACAAAGAAAACTGAATTTAATATTATAAATTACACTTTATTTTTACAAGTCAGTCGGTTGATTAAGATTATTTCATATGAACTTAAATTAATCTGCTCTAAAACAAAGGTTTATTAAAGAATATCTTTTGTGATGAATAATTCTTAAGCAATTGGTTTTACAGTCATATCACATTGAAACACTAGTTTTCATCCGATCACGGAAGTCATGCAACGTTGTGCCTGGTCAGTACCTAGATAGGTAACCTCTCGGGAATATCAGTTGCTGGAAGTCTGGATGTGCGGGCGTAATGCATAACGGCTCGGAAATTGGAAATCACAGAGCCGTGTTCGAACTCCAGTCGGGTTCGTTATATTTACTTACCTGTAAATATCCTTGTTATATAGGAATAAAGTGTCGCTGCCGACACTGGAGTTTGAACACAGATCACCAGAGTGCAAACACAGGCGATCCCATTTTAAATTAAGTAGATCACGTGATCATAAAGGAAACGCATAAATAGGAAGTAACGTGACTAAACGATAACTATTTCTACACTATCCTCTATTACTATTTTCTGTACTGTTCACTATATTATTCTCTATACTCATAACTATGCCGATCACTACATGGATTACTATTCCGTGGTTACTTTTTGAGCGAGTTTTATCGAGCAAGTACTATTAATGCGAGTGTTATTCGAAGGCGTCTGACATCAGTATTGTTCAACGGCGTTACTATAGTTGTATCTGCGATTACAAAGTCTCTACTAGAACGAGCATCACGAAAGTGACAACGAGTATTCTTTGACATCACAAAAGTGCCGACGTGGATTCCTTGAAATTACTCGAGGATTCGTTCAAATTACACGAGGAAAAATTAATCTGCAAAATATTCAGCAGAGTACAGAAAAAAAGCAACAACAAGAACACAAGTTACAGCAACAAAAACTACGACAAGAACAAGGAAAGTGTTTGAAATTTTTGGGTGAATTTAGCTGGTAACGTTTCTTTTATGGGAAAAACCAAAAAAAAAAAAAAAGCGGTGGTATTTGTATTAAAGAATACTGTCAATTTGTATGGAACAGACTGGGTTGAATTGGTTGGATTGGACTTTCCAATTAACTCTTTTTGCAACAAGATAAATATTGTTACCGCCGGTACTAATACGGCAACTGAAAAATTGAAAAATGATCTGAAAAGGAGTTGTCCAGAAGTTTTCTCAGAAGGTCTAGAGACATGCACGAAAGCAAAAGCTAAGTTTGACTTAAAAGACAATATAACAGCGACATTTAAGCTAAAAAGGGGTGTGCTTTTTGCTGCCTTAGAACCAATTAATAATGAATTAGACAGACTAGAAAATTAGGTGTAATTTCAAAAATATCTATTCCAAATGTGCATCACCGACAGTTTGCGTTAAAAAAAAAAGAAATAATAAAATCCACGTACCTGCTGATTTTTCAACGGAGTTAAATGAAAGTTTAAATCAACATAAGTACCCGTTACTAAGTCCAGAGGAAAATTTTTGCTAAATTGAATGGAGGTAATTCTTTTCTAAATTGGACCTGTCAGACGCTTATCTACAAGTACTAGTGGAAGAAAACTGCTCAAAACTATAAACAGTTAACACTCATAGACTGTTATACAAATTTAACCGACTTCCTTTCCGTATAAAGGTAGCACCAAACATATTTCAACAGATCAGGGATACCATGCTTGCCGGTTTGGATTATGCACAAGGATATTTGGATGCTGTATATATTAAATGTAAGACCCGAAAGCAACACGCAGAAGATATAGAAAAAGTATTCGAGAGAATCAAAGAATATGGTTTTAAGATTAGTGAAGGAAAATGTGAATTGTTTATGTCAAGACTTAAACATCTGGGACAAATTATTGGTGTAATCGGTAGAACGAAGGATCCATCAGGGGCGAGCGCGACAAAGGACATACCCACTCTAACAAACGTAACAAAGTTACAAGAATTTTTTTGTGGGGTTGCTAACTACTATCCTATATATATATATATATATATATATATATATATATATATATATATATATATAAGATGTGAAATGGAATCGAACAGATAAATGTCAAAGTGCTATCCAAGAGATCAAAGTCTTAACAACGGATTTTTCACTAGCTCATTTGAACCCTAAATTAATGATCATGGTTGCATCAATTGCAAGTGATTCTGATATTGGAGCAGTGATACCACACAAATATGAGGACAGAACAACTAAACCAATAACTCATGCTTCAAGATCATTAATTACACCTGAACAAAGCTATAGCTAGATTGAAAAGGAAGCATTGGCCATCGTATTCGCCATGAAAATGTTCACAAATTCATACATGGTAGAGAATTCATACTACGGACCATTGTCCATTATTGTCCATATATGGATCAGAAAAGGGTGTTCCCACACATACAGCAAATAGACTGCAGCGCTGGGGAATTAACCTATTGAATTATAATTATAAAATGGAGTTGCTATAAACCAAAAAATTAAGTCATGCAGACGGATTGTCTAGACAAATAACAAGATTCTGCGAATCACTTGAAGATACAGTAATTGTGGCGATAAGGGCTGAAAATGAAATTAATAACGTATTATATAATACTGCAAGAGAACTGCCCATATCATTGGAGGAAATAAAAATTAATGTAGAAAAGGCTGACTTTATAATGAAAAATGAAGGAAAAATTAACATCTAAAGGAAAACATATTACTGTTTATAATGCATTCTCGTTATATAATAATGTACTTTGTACTCAGAAATAATTTTAATACCAGCATCATTGCAAAATCGTATGTTCAATGTATTTCACATAGAACATCCAGAAATTTCCAGAATGAAATCCTTAATGAGGTGTTACACTTATTGGCTAAAAATGGATCTAGATATCGAAAATTTAGTGAAATCCTGCAGAGGTCGTGCTCTGGCAACGAAGTCACCGTCTATCAAAATTCAACCTTGGCCGAAAACCGATATGCCATGGTCCAGAATACATATAAATTTCGCATGACCGTTAAACAAGGCATACTGTCTAGTGGTAGTCGATAGTTACACTAAATGGCCAGAAATATTAAAATGTAGAAGACTGACTACCGCAGTAACGATAAATTTCTTACACGAACTTTTTGCAAGGTTCGGTGTTCCTGACTTTATCGTTTCAGATAACGGGACTCAATTCACGTCTAGTGAATTTAAGTTATTTTTTTTTTTTTTGCAAATCATTAGCAATAGAACATATTACAACTCCCCCTTATCACCCAAGATCAAATGGAGAAGCGGAACGGTTTGTCGATATGTTTAAAAGGGCACTAAATATGTTGGAGGGAGCAATTTCTGAGTGTTTACAGAATAACATCAAACCTGAATACCGTGTCTGGAATGTCTCCTGTAGAGTTGATGTTCGCCAGGAAGATTAAGTCAGTTTTCAATAAATTATTTCCAGAACATAAGGAGAGAGCATCAAGAAATGACAATATAAGTAAATACTTCATACCTGGATCGGCAAAATGACATGAAAGATACAGGGACAAAGGTAGGAACATAATAGACACCTTAATCAGTTAAAAACATTCACTGATTTAAAAAGTTCCTGAAAAGAAATACCAATAGAAATTCTGTATGACACGTTTAACGTACCAACGCCATCAGAAAGTGTTGAACCAAGGCTTAATGTTAAAAGAAAAAGAATGCCAAAAGAATTTATAACTATTGAAGTGAATCTGAAGACGTATAGACTCCAGGTAAAGTCAGTCTCAAAGGGGAGGTGTTATATAAGAATGAAGTGTTGCTGCCGACACTGGAGTTTGAACACAGATCACCAGAGAACAAACTCGAGTAATTCTATTCTTGAATCAAGTGTAGCACGTGACCACAGAGAAAACGCATAAATAGGAAGTAGCGTGACGTCTAAACTATCACTATTTCTATACTATTCTCTATTACTATAATATTTCAATATAGTGATCACTATACGGACCACTACACGGATTACTATTCGGTGGTTACTTTTCAAGCGAGTATTTTCGAGCAAGTGCTATTAGTGCAAGTGTTATTCGAAGGTGTCTGTCACCAGTATTGTTCAACGACGTTACTATAGTTGTATCTGCGATTTCAAAGTCTCTACTACAACGCGCATTACAAAAGTACGTGTATTCATTGACACTACAAAAGTGTCAACGAGTGTTCCTTGATATCACAAAAATCCTAGCGAAAGGTATGAACTCATGTTTTCTCCTCCCAGCTATGGGTTAATTAATGTGACTTGTAACAGAAAATTCTGAAAAAAATCTTAGTCCAAAAATATATTTCGTTTTGAAATAATAAAAAGCGTGATAAGCCGTAAAAACAATAAACCAATCAATTATGTGCTTCAAATAAATATCAATTTCATTTCTTCGGAAAATTATTTTTAAATTGCTTGAGATGAGTTCAAATTATAATGCAAGTAAAAAGCTAGACCTTCTTTGTACGCATTCTTATGTCGGACGTGACCCTTTATTCGTTAGTCAGCTACAACCATAATTTTAAAATACGGAATGCCCAAAACATAAAATACAAAATTACATTTTCTTTATCTTTTGGTTCACTTAGTGTAAATATGGACTCTCACTCTCAAAGCCTATCACTAATCCTATGTTATTAACTCGATTATTGTAACTATTTGAGGTTTTCGTACTGTAAAATTACAGGCATACCTGCGTAAGTACATGCAAAAAGTCAGATTCCAGTTCTCTATCAGACATACAGTTTTAATCGACCCCCCTTTTGGAGTTCTTTAGCATTGTCTGGGCAAAGATTCTAGTAGAATAACAATTACAGATTCAAAAATAGTCGGAAGAAAGATGGGATCCGTCATATTATCTTGCCACAAGTATGACATACAAGTGCAAGCCTAAAGGTCTTAATTGTGTCACGGGATTTGTGACACTTGCTCCCATTATAAATCATAAATTTTCTTGAAACCGAATAAAAGAAATGACGAAAACGAAACATTAAAATAAACATTTACACTCTTTACATTGTTCGGACTGTTGTTCTCATGTTTATTCTCCTATTCACGACGTTGTACGCTCCGGCCTCCTTCCACGTTGGAATTTGCTTCGGTTCGAAATTCCAACCTATACCACCTGAATATGACAATAAAGATGAGGACAACAGTCCGAACAATGTAAATAGTGTAAAAAGTTACAATACCTCATTTAAGAAATATAGAGAGATGTTAAAATAAACATAATAATTAAATAATATTCTTTGAACATTTAAAAAATAAAAATGAATTCAATTTTTTTACATACGTCAAAAAAGATCTCTGTCTTTAGTTTCTTTTATTTAAAAAATAATTTCAGAAATCTTCCTTCTGTTTTTCAAATTTATTATCTTCATTAAAATATTAAGTACATTTGTTTTATAAAGATTTCGTTTTAATTTATTTTTAAAAGCAATACCAATATTACTTAAACAGGGCGTTAAAATTCTTGCTTTTGAAATGATTAGAAATTGTTTTAGCACTCAAACAAGAGAAGTAATATTCGAAACTAAAAACAAAGCCACAGCTAAATATATAAGCTCTTTGCGGATTAAGATGGACGGATTTTACCAACTTGCAAGATTCCCAAATTCAGTTTTATAAAGAATAAGTTTTGCACTTAAATTAAGACGCCTACGTTGCAGAAATAAGAGTCATGGTAGAACATTCAATTAGGCATGCCATTATCTTGTTTCTGAATCATTTATTGACCAGTGACATAAATGAAATGCAATTAGTCAGTCTGTTTAGAAGGATTTTCACTGTAGAACATGAAATCTCATTTGAAATGAATAAATAACTTTAGCTTCTAGCATAGACGATATAATGGTGCAAGAAAATGTACTGTCTCGTTTCATACAATATAGATATATTGGCTCCAGAATGTATTATATCGAGATTGTCAGTAGGAGTCAAAATGTCAAAATGAAAAAGATATGCAAGTTAATATTCAAGTTTATGATTTATAGATGAAGCGGGCGATGACGACGAATTCCGTAACACAACTAGGGCTACTTTTGGGCTACCACAAGTATTGCAACTGTATCAATGGCAAGATAATCTGACGGAACGTATCCTTCCTCCGACTGGTTTGAATTCGTAATTGTTATTGTTCTAGACTTTTTGCCTTGACGAAACTAACGTACTCTAAAAAGCCGGGCTAGGCTCGATTAAAAAGATTTGGAAATTTATCAAATAATTTCAATTATACTGCAGCGGAGTTCAGTTTAACTCAATACATCGAGTTAGCTATCTTAATAAATGAACCACATAGACTAAGCCATGTCCTTAAAGAACTTACATGAAATAAAAGAAATATGTTGCTTAAAGTGGATATTGCATTTTTTTTTGCTATAGGCTTTACACGATGTAAATATCAGTAAGAGAATGTCACAAGATTGTTATTCAGAGGGAGATATTGGCTGGAAATTGCGCACGGGTTCATTGAATCCCTGCCTATTTTAACTTACCGCTTCATATCAGGGCCAGTGGCTACTACCACCAAACTTCCCGATCGGGAGGGGTGCCTGATTTGGGGTCCTAGATAGTGCTTTGTGGCCCCCTCTGTGTTAACAATTATCAGATTTTAATCCTGGGGTCTATTCTTGAATTTGTTTCGCTCGTGTTAAGTCCCGAAAACACTATATAAAATTCATTATTTTTAACCGATAATGTTGCATGTGTAAAAATTCTTCAACGTTTTGCCAAGAAAAATCTCAAGTTGATGCTAAAAATTACTGCAAAACATTGTTGATTTATTTACGAAGGAATGATCTATATTATGATATATCTATCATACGTATTTAGATACATTGCATTTATTTTCAATTTTTCTAGTTGAATTGTTCACCTATATTTCATATGATCCATTATTGTACATCACATTAGATCACAATAAAATGTGTATTTTATATGAATACTACCTTATGAAAATTGAGACGTAGTAGAGTTAGAGGCCCTATGTCATAGATTTCAGTGTGGCTGTATCATATATCATAGTGGTGGTGGTGGTGGTAGGGGGGGGGTCCACGAAACCCTTGCACCGATCCTGATTCACATGCACACCTATATGTTTTTTTTTTTTTTTAATTCTGTCAAATTGATACACTTGTGAAGATCAGGTAGCATAAATATAACGCTAGAGACTGAAATCGCGTTTGTCATTTAATTGTGAATTCAAACACATGCTACACGCAGTATACGAAGTCTAGGTAGTAATACGCCCCAGGAAGCATTCACTAAAATGTTATTTGTTGTTTAATAATATTTTGTACTTATTTACCTGCAGTACAAAGAGAACAAAAAATGATTATTAAGTAAATTCTTTTAATCAGTCTTTGTTCTTATTCTGCCAAAACCTGCAAAGAACTAGCTTCATTAATATTCTCACCAATATCGATTTTTCTTTCGATGAGGTGCTTTTAAAATATTATGATGAATTCTATTCTACTGTTTTTCGAAAGACAGAAACAGACACTAACGACGAAGTGTGATGCACAGTTATGAAACGCTAAGTCGAACCACCGGATTATGTCAGTTTCGATAAATGTTCTCTTTCAAATACTTCATTATTATGCAAGCGGTTTCTCGTAGGAATTTTAGCGCTAAGTAATCCTCCCTCCAATGTCACGGATCAATACATCTAAATACTTGCAAAATATAGTATATTTATATTTTTACTATGCTTATGCATCATTATTATCCTACATTTGTATGCAGATGAAACATATTTATTCTAAAAAAGAATTGAAGGGACGTAGAATACGCTGCGCTAAGGAAAAGTTTTCACCAACACTGCAAGGTATTACTAAATCAAAATATTGACATAGGAACTTGAATTTTTAAATAGACTGTTAGAAGATACCAGAAAAGAAAAACGAAATCTCCTATCGTTGCAGCCGTAACTAAGTGTATCGTGAGTAATAAGGTCAAATCGAAATAGATAAAAACTAGAAATAGAGTAAATAGCACATTTTAATAAAGGTTTGAGAAAATAAGACAGTCCCATACGAATTCCATGCATGGCGCGTCCAACTCGTTCAGAAATGTTTTGTCTATCAGACATATACAGCCGTTTTCTCAGATCAATGATTATAAATGGTTTCAAACGAATGAACCTTGCAGGTCTTAAAAATGATTAACCTTCTTCAGATCTCCTAGACTGGTGCTACATAATCCCAAACCAATACATTTGTCAAATAATAAATATCACATCACTTTTACAACGGCAGTAACAAATAAAAACGGATGGTGCATAGAACTAGAATACAAAGTAATAGTATAATCAGGATGTTGAATTTCCACACGATATTAAACAAAAGTTTAAGAACGAAGCTTTCCTCTTATTAGACAGATTAGATAAAAGCACACGTGAAAAACCTATTTTCCTGAAAAATTGTTTTAAGACTAAGATTTTATACATTTCAGCCGACAGTTTCGCTGTTCGGTCAGCAAGTTCTGACGGCTTCATTGTAAGAAAGCGTTTAATTTCGCCATAACCAGGTTTCTTTCTGATAAATAAATACGGCGTGTCTACAAATCATTGTTATTTCTAGATTCTATTTATAAGCAACTCCACCCATTTCATTTAATAAGATTTTTTTCAGCTTAGTCAGTTCTAGCATTAGGTAGAGATAAGATTGTGTTTCGTACGAATTGTTAATTTCATATTGAAATTAAAATCAATATTGAAGTTGTTTCAATAATTAGCAGAATATGTATAGAGTTTCTGTTTATCTATCTGGAGATGATTTTTCAAATGCTTAAGTTAGTTTACCTTGACTTAGTACTACGAATAGTTCTTATAAGAATGCCAATAAGTGAATTTATTATCAGATTTCTTGGAGGGTGGCTGTTAATGAGAAATTTTCTTCCGAATCTGAACTGTTTTATATAGATTTTTTCTTGCTGGATGGATTCACACATTACTACTTGGCTGAGAGTTAATCTGGTCTCCGATTATGCATTTTACTTCAAAATACACTGTTTTTCATGTACTTACTGCTATATTTCTCACTTGAATATAAATTTATACACAAATAAAGGAAACTGGCCGAGTTCCAAAATTGTTGGCTATGTTAAAAAAAATGGCGTTGACCAAGCATAAGATAAGGTCACTCAGAACAAAATGCGGCCATGGAACTAGAAGTATTGTCCAAATCCTTTACTCCTGAACCGGAAGTTAGCACTTGTTAGGGTCCTAGATATTGGCAAATAGTGAACCCTCAAAACAAAAATCAACAGTACATTTTTAAAATAAAACGACAAACAATATATTTTTATAGCAAAATGGCAATCAGTGCAACATTAATAAATATAAAAAACAAATACATTTTTATAATAAAATTACCAACAAAGCATTTTATTATCTACAAACTATATATCTAAAAACATACCTTTACTCTGATAGTATTAAAGTATGTAGAAAATATCTGTAGTTGAAAACATAAAATCGTGTACAAAATATTGAGATTTCAGCATTAAATAACCCATAGAGTTTGATATGCGGCTAAACAAAATCAACCAACGAACCAAACAAATATAAAACTATATTAATGAAAACCACATCTATTACCTTCTATATGAAAGCCAAAACTACGAAAAATAAGAATATATCTTACTTTAATTTATCAATAAGAATTCTCTGGAAATATATTTATATATCTTAAGAAGTTAAATATTAACCTTGTCTTTTTTATCGTTAATATATATAAATACTACTAATACTACTAAAAATAATAAAAACAATAATAATGGTAAAGTAGTTCAACAAAGAATAAAAGAAATGGGGAATAATGTTAAATGCACCAAGAAAAGAATAGTGGTAAAATGAATCTATCAGTGGAGAAATGGCCTGAAAAGCAGGAAAATAATTATGATGATAGTTGCGCAGAAGATACCCAAAAAGAGAAACGGAATCTGCTATCGTTGCAGCCGTAAATAAATGTATCGCAAGTAATGAGATCAAATCGAAATAGATAAAAACTAGAAATGGAGTAAATACTACATTTTAATAAATGATTGAGAAAATAAGACACTTCGTGAATGAATGTAAAAAACTGTCTTGAAATGCAATTATAATGTGCAAACGATTTGGATTCGGCAAGAGACACAGGGAGTATCATCCCAAACTGTCTTATGAAATACTCCGACATGTAAAACAATCATGCCATCTAAGAAAAAAAGAAGACCTACCAAATCAAAGATGTCGGTGCGCCAGTGAACCACACTTTGATGACAAAAGGAAGCAAAAATTTGGAAAAAATTATGAAATTTCCAGAGTAATGAGAAAGTTATTAAACATTATAATTAGAATCGTACCCATAATTAGGTGCACACTTGAAACTTGAGGTCAAACCATTAAGAGTGAAATTAGATTAATTAAAATATTGAAAGAAAATTGGAACTGATGCAAATTTGATGGAGATTTGTAGATTTTTGGTTTTTAATCAATGCCCGGTATGAAGATGCAGATGAATGAAATATAAAATATGGTTTTATTTGCAAAAGAACAAAAATACCTTGACAGAATTTGTTGAGATATTGAGGGATCGTCTTCAACTCGACATAAGAAGAGCTGAGAAATTTGACTTACAAGTCAAGGAAGGTCAAAAACAATGAATAGTTTTACAATTTATAAAAGATATGAAAAAGAAGATAGAAAAAGTAGTTATCCGCATTGAGAATGGTGTCAACTTTGCTATCGAGGTGACAAAATATACACCCAGCAAAAGTAGGATAAGTAAAATCCAAAACGAGAATCCATTAATGAGGTAACAAATATAATTCTGAGGAAGACCCTTTAAGCGGGGATATAAGTTGTGAAATTCAAACGAATCATTGAATCTAAGCCAAATATTTTCCTTCGAAGTACGGAGAAAATTTATCAGAGAATTAATATCTGTTTCATCAGACTACGGTTTAAAATTGAAAGTAAGTGAACAACTGAAAAATGTCTGAACCTAGACTGAAAACTGAAAAGCAAACATTGTTAAATACAAAGATGATATTTGTTCCTATCATTATTGACACTCTTGGCACACACAATTACACACATACTATATCTTCCATTTGTCTTTATTCACACACACACACATATGAATAAAGACAAATAGAAAACAAACAAGCACGCATAAACAACACACACACACACACACACACACACACACATATATATATATATAAAGACAAATGGAAAACTTATCCTAGTCGACGCGTTTTGTCCTCTGATGAACTTTATTAAGGCAAATGTAACGAGTGTATTTAGCAATAAGTATTTTTAAACAAAAGTACCAGATACTCGTAAATACTTGTTGCAAAATTAAATTTCTTATACTTTGCAATCAGAGAACGAAACGCGATGATAAATTTTCCTTTTCTATTTATACATGTTCTTTTACAGATATATTTTTAGTTATGCCTGAAATTTTACGCAGAGGCACACACACACACACACACACACACACACACACACACACATATATATATATATATATATATATATAGAGAGAGAGAGAGAGAGAGAGTTTGTCTGACGATCGCTAAAGCGTGAAACCCAGGGTCACAAACTCACATCTATCCAACCAAATATGTTAGCCCAATCTCTGATATTGAGCACTTTCTAATACGTACCGCGCATATAATATATAAATAATTATACATATATATATTTATTTATATTTATATACACTTTTCACACACACACACACACACACACACACACACACATATATATATATATATATATATATATATATATATATATATATATATATATAGTCCTGATGATTGTAAAGAATTAAAAAAGATGAACCTATAAATAATAAAAAGCATACCAAACAATTGAGTAGAGTTGCTGTCATTTGATCTTTAGTAAAAACCACCAGATGATATTGATGGGAAAGTTCAGTAAAGATCATGAGTGTGAATCACTTCTTCACAAATACATGCTGTGAGTTGTCCTCGAACAGTAACATGAATAATTCACTGAAAATTGTGTTAAAGACTAGCGATCGACCATATAAAAGATGTGTATTAGCACAAACCAGAGGCTAAGCTAGAAAGTAAATGAGCAACAGAATTTCATATTTAGAGACGCAAACCCCAAATAATTCCAAGAAGCAGAAAGACTGGCCTTGTTTAGTAATATTTTTTTGACTTATTTGCAATTTGCGTTATTTTCTAATGGCGGCTGACGGACAGTTAAAATGCGATGCAAACTAACTTGACATTTAAATAAAATAAATACTTTTCAAAGATTAACACCAGATCTATTAACTTTGTATAGTGAGAAGGGCGCTAGAAAACGAAAGAACAGAAAATTGCTAAGACCTCGTCTGGGAGTTGAAGAAGATTTGACATATTTTATGGCAATCTCTGTAGCAACTGCTTTCACTTAGAACCACACCCAAACATTTGAAGTTGGAATTGTTAAATCAGATATTCGAGGGAGGATTGAAACTGTTCATATTACCTCACGGCTGATGCCTACGTAAATATCATGGACTATACAGGGGGTCGTACGAAATTGGTTGTTCATCTCTTGGTAGCGACACTAACTAGCTATATGAAGTAAACTTGCATATGCAGATGTTAGTATTATTATTAATAATAAAACAACGCCATCATAAAAAATAACAACAACAATAATAATAATACAGCAGAAATTACACATATGGCCTCTGAATCTTATCAATGAGAGATGTTAAATTGACCTGTTTTGACTTGGTGAATTATCATGGGCAACAATAAATATTCTGTTCAATACTACAGATTGTTTTGTTAGTTGCGTAAAATTAATCCTTTGGGGTATGTCCGCTTGACGTTCATAATGTGCAGCTCTGTTCATGAAAGAGTAATCTTGGCTAAGTGTCTTTTAGGTTTGCAGAATGATACGGCTAAGGCAAAGTGAGCGTCACAACAAGACTTGAGCGTCTTACTTGGGAAGATCGTCAATTAAGGACTCAACTGACCAGAATGAGGTCCGCGACTGAATGGTATTTTTAACAGTACCCCATAAATTGTGAACGGATATACTCTGCTTTTTATCAAGAACTATCACCATATTACGCACATTTTTGGGGGCCTCGAGGTGGTATAATGGTTAGCAGGCTCGTCTCGCTAAAACTATTACAAATGAGTAGTGAGTTCTATTCTCACTGTGTGGCCCCCACATTCGGCCTTGTGCCACATCTAAACTACGCTTGGAAAATCACTTTTACACACGTTTTACTGCGATGCGACGCAGTTTGAAAAACTTTGTTATGGCGGATACTTCGTATATGGAATAGACGCCTCATTTTTATTTATTAAAAAGTGTATATTACTTCTATCAGCCTGCGCAATCAAGAAATCTTAGTAAAGAATAATATTCCTACCGGGGAACGCATTTTTCATTACTAGAATTTCTCCAATGCGAACGATGTAATACACACTGTTTAATAAATAAAAATGGAACTTCTCTTTCAAATATGGAGTATCCACTATAATATTAAATCCAGTAATTCTTTAGAAATACGCACATACACACACACACATATATATATATATATATATATATATATATATATATATATATATATATATATATATATATATGCTAGCAGGCAAATATATTTTGCTAATGTCAGAATAATAGAATTATGAACTTCAGACATTCATTACATTGAAATACGTAGCAACTCGCAGAGAATAGTTTGCATCAAGCACATGAAAGATTAATTCGTTTAACAAAATACTTCTTTACCCGGAACATTCACTGGAAAGATCTTTGACATTTTTATTCACTGAATAAATTGTTATGGATTGAATTTAAACTTGTATACTTTTTGTAAAAATCTTACCACAAAACGGTACCAAATTTTGTTGAATTATTAACCCGCCAAGTCGGTCAGATCCAACCTTTGCTTTTTAGAACAAAAATGAAATTTACATATATACAGGCGTAGAATAACATATAAATTTACCATCTATATAAACATACGAACAATTCTTGAAAATATGCGCATTGACATTAAGCCCCATGCACACACATTTTCAATTCTAATGATACATTAGAATGTTTATGTATATGTCCTTGATAAATGCATGTGTATTCATGCAACAGTCATCATTGAACGTTGTTATATATGCAGTCACATACATAGATGTGTGGAGTTGTAAGAAAGCTAAGCTAATTAAATAAATGTACAATGGATTTGCTCCACCCATTTCCTTTCTTAATTAGTTATATTTATTCATAAATTGAAAGCAATTACATTTTAATTTTGGTCGTTATGCAACGCTTCTAAGGCTGAACCTATGATTCGAAAAGGAACAAACCTCTTGCAATCAACGCTTAATGATCCCTCCAAGAATTATGCACTTAAATATTACATTGGTAGTACATGTGTACCACGCACATAACGCAAGCACGTAAATAATAACATTAATAATACATCCTGCTACATGCAGGTACGCACTCTAACTGATTAAGAAGCGCTCTTGCATAGTATGTGATATTTGTTTGATTGAACAGATTTGGGGAGGTGTGTTGGACCTTATAACAAAGTGGCACTCCTTCGTGCACATGTACGCACAGATGTATCAATAGTTTTTATTACTTCAAATATTATAATAACGGATACTTCATTTTGAAAGAGACATTTTATTTATTAAAAGTGTGTATGCGCATTGGAAAATAAAACGTGTAAAGAAAATGTATTCCCTGGTAGTGAACGCAACTTCACCCCGCCTTTGTAAGGGAAATCACAGTTTGACCCAGCATGTTTGATTCTAGGTCACGGATTATAATTCTATTTTCCCTTTCTAAAAATTGCATATACACATTATCATTTATTATTTTCTCGGAAAATTCACATCTACTCCTATCCTATCCTATACAAAGTATCCACTATAATAACGTTTGAAGTAATAAAAATACTAGACTAAAAATAATTCCTATGATTCTTTAAACATATATATATATATATATATATATATATATAAGTGGACATTGAAGTCAACACCCAGAGACAACAGTCTGTTTCATGCTTATACGCAATTGCCAGGCCATATGCTTGACTATTTATATATTTTGCTCAACTACTTATATATATATATAGGTCAGTGGAGTATAGTGAGTCGTCTGTTGTATTGTTCTAACTAACGGTTATTTTGGTGGGCGGTAGCGGTTATGTTGCGAATTATACTGATAGCTATGTGTGGGCATAATTGTTGATCGGGTTTCATTTTTGGGGCAATGTATCGTGTTGTTTGATAACTTTTATTTATTTATTATTGATTATTTGACTGTTTTTTTCCACTTTTATATTTACATCCACCTGATACTGACCACGTATTGAACCCATAAGCATATCTCACCTTAAAACAATATTTTATCATATATATATATATATATATATATATATATATATATATATATATATATATATATATATATATATATATATATATATATATATATATATATATATATATATATATATATATATATATATATATATATATATATATATATATATATACACACACACATATATATATTGTCTAACATTTGCTATGTTTATAGGAGAAAGATGTTCAGTATCGAAGAGAGTATATTTATTGATATACATGGTGTGGTCGACCCAGTACTTTCTGAGCGACTGTTCGGTTGAACTCTCTTCCTACGGACGGGAGGAACCCGAAGGAGGCTACGCCGAAGGTAGACAGGCCCTGAACCCGTTTATACGGGTTCAATGGGCATTTTTTTGGCCGAGCCTACGGGCTCGGAATGCCCACATTAAAAAGGCCTTGTGCCACATGACATTCTCGTAGGGGGGTGACTGAATATCGTCATATGAATGAATATTATATGGTGACTTTCAGTCAGACTCCACTGACTACATATTTATAACTTATCTTCATTTCGAATGTGATATAAAAACTACAAAAACAAACTAAAAGTGTAACTATGCATATATTTTATCAATAAAACCAACACAGTTTCAAAGAGACAGAGAGAGAGTGAGAGAGAGAGAGAGAGAGAGAGAGAGAGGGGGTAAGGGGTTGAGAGGGAGAGGATGAGAGGGATAGAAAAGGTGACAGAGAGAGAGAGATAGAAGTTGACACAGAGTGGGAGAGAGAGTACATACTCCGCACAGCGTTGCTGTATATCAAATAAGTTTCAGAACATTAGCGAGATTCTAAACATTTTCCATTTTCAATTATTTCATGTCAATATAGCAGTGCAGAGTTATACTCAGAGAAACCATATTAAAGCCAAAATAGAACTTAAAAATATAAATTGTAGAATATGTGGAGATAGGAGGGCAGTGATGGTCATAAAAATAAACAAATGCCGCAAATCGACTCAGAAAACTTACGAAATAATCAAGTTATGATGGGAAAGGTTATCCAGTAGATATAGTACAAACAGCGTACAATGCAAACAATATTAATAAACTAAAATCTGTTTGAAAGACTGAAACTAAAAGGCTTAGGGGGCTTGTGTAACTACATGCTAGTTTCAAGAAATAAGGCTCACGCTTCATGATAATGTTATCCTTCTATTTAGGAATAACATCGTGAAAACCTGTTACCTCGTTGACGAGCAATAGGTAAAAGGAGGAAACACGTGGTTCCTTCTTTACAACTTCAATGCCATGTAGTAGCAGACTCAGAGAAAATTACAATTAAACATATGTATGTAGAAGCAGATCTCTCGTATCCGATCATGCCTGCCTACTAGAGCAGCTAGCCAGTTTCTATTGCAGACACCTGCTCAGGCACATTTGTGTTTCTTCACCCACCCGAGCCCACCTCTGGTTTATACTGCAACAATACTGTGCAGACTTTAGTTACAGTTTCTGAGAAAGAGAATTCATTATCTGGTATGATCAATAGCCTGAACTTACTCAGTACGCTTAAGCACTCGGTCGCGGTGACTTGTAACTTCCCGATACACAACCATTGACAAATGTCAAATTGTTCTGTCTACTCAGTTTCACTCCCAATTAGTATGGCTTTCAGGCACTTACCAAATATGTCACACGCTAAGATCATCTAACAAAATCGACCATGTGACATTCGAACGCAGGTCTCATGGTCTAAAATCATACATGTATATATGGGATAAATGTACATTTTTATATTTTACTGTTCATTAAGGACTGTTCTCATAATGTTAATACTATTACTACTGCTGCTGCTAAAAAAAACGTTTCTAAGCCTGCTCACGCATATACAGGGCCATTCAGCGACTATTATACTCCTACCAAATTATCGTTGATTTATATACTGTGTATCGCCAAATCAACGGTAGTTTCTAAAGATGAAGCTCACAAGATGCATAATACACACTTCCGAGTTTATATCTTGGTTGCTTTTAACTGAAGCAGACAAAGTTTATAAATCTAGTGCTGTATAGAATACAATTCTCAGCACACGGTGTTCTTGTAGCAATCTCCTTCCAATGATGGTGAAAGTGATCATAGATTAGATCAAAATGTAACGACGAATTCATCGTTGGTAGCGTTGGCATCATTTGATGAATAATCAGTGGTAAGCTCACTTTGCACATCTAAAGACAAATCTAAAATATCACCATTCTCATCTCGAACTGTCCAATGTCTTCATCAGAATATATCTACACTAACACTTTGGCGACCATTCCAGTTTTAGAAATAAAAAATGTTTCCTTCCATCCATGCAACACAGTGACAAGATTTAGGCTTTGTAAAGAGGGAGATGAAAATGTGTCTCTGTTCCAGGAAACCTCAGAGGAAAATATAAAGAAAATTTTAAAAATGATAAATATATTTAACTTTTACAAAAGAAGAGAAAATGACAACATTTCTGCAGAAGTGTTTCGGAAATAATTTCAAAAACTGTAAAAAAAACTGAAGCCACTCAAACAAAAGTTTTACTAGAATTAAACAGAATACAAATAAAATAATTTCTAGCAACCAGTTCTTACTGACTCTATGGAAAAGGCAAAAAATCTCATTACTGGTGGGGAATGTGATATTTAAAAAAGAAAAGAAAAGAAAGATACTAGGAATTTTATTTTACAGTAATGTTTACTCTGTCAGAGGCCCGGGGGCACTCGAGGTAGACGGTTAGGATAATGGATAGTTTATATGGATAGGAGGGGAAGATATCGGTTGACTCTAGACTTGATCAGATTAAGATTGTAGTGGTCAGGGAAATATCCTCTAGGGAGTCACTTCCATAGAGCAGTGGTTCATGAGAAGAAGCTGAAATAAACTGAAAATGTTAAAAAAATGCCGTCATACTAATTAAAGCGAAAATAAAACATACGGTTATAATGAATTCTACACGAAGGAAACAAAATAAGAAAAAAAATACCAGAGAGTATTGAATAATAAAACAGACATGTAAAGCGAAATAATAAGACGTATATGTAAAACGATAATAATAAAAATAATAAAATAATAAGACCCGTAATTAATAAATTCATAATAAATAATATATTCCTAATATTCATTATAAATAAAATTTGTAATAAATAATAAGTCACACAGACAATTACATAATAAGACATACGTAAAAGGAAATACATAGACATATACAGATATAATGAATTCTAGACGAAGGAAAGAAAATAAGAAAAAGTTAGAGAAGGAACGTAAAATCCTAAGAGAAATTGTCGCAGGCAAAGGATTATAGACATAACTAAAGAAAAGGCATCCGAAAAGAGAAACCAGATTGCATACATTTAGCCTAATTGTAATAAGGCAATTTCAAAACGAGGCTAAATATAGAAAACAGTAAATGGTTCTTTGAGGAAGATAATTCTGTAATCATACCATATGGAAAAAGATTGCAAAGAAATACACAAATAGGGATGATATATTAGTGACAAAGTTACTTTAAACAAATGTTCATAGAACCAATCAGGAACTCTCCTGGAAATGAGAAAGTATAAAATTGTCAGGGACTTGAGATTCTAACCAATTACCTCATCTAAGCAAAAGTAGCGGCTCTGAAAAATTGGAAACAATGGAAACAGGACTCACTAAGTTGGTTGTGACAGCTGAGCATGAAGGGAAAACGAAATAATTGTTACAATGAACTAGACAGGGAACTGAGAAAAATATAGAAAATGAAAGTTTTGCGCAAGACTTGGATCAGTACCAAAAGCATTAGAATTTCAGAGTGGATGTATTTCTGGCAGAATCGAAGCTATGCAAACCATCGTTAGTGGAATCCGTAAAGATACCGACAAAGAAACTGGGATTTGAGGGCAATAGCTGACACTCAGTTTCCAGCAAATAAAGATCGGATATCTGGTAAATATGGGAAAGTGAAAATTCTACTACTACTAATACTACAACTAATAATGATAATAATAATCGCACATTATGAAGAACTTTATCTATGTAAAATGTGTGTGATCTTTACTTTTTTACAAAGTGAAAAAATGTCATGAAGCTATTTCTTAACTTAGATCACTGGTTGGGACCCGGGAGAACATGTGTATACAACAGAAACCAAATGAAATAATAATAATAATAATAATAATAATAATCTTTTAATGATCTCTAAGCTGACTTCAAAAACTATACATAGTGTGGCCCCCGATATTTTTTGCATGTATTTTAATTACTACAGAAAAAAAAATTACTTATGTATAGTGTAACCAGTCAACGAGAAGCAACAAGATGGATGATATGTGCAACGCCGGATAGGCTTTAAGAATACGTTCCATCAAGTACTCTATCTGCAGAACAGCTGATTTACCCATGCTTAGATTGTGTGGGAAAGCTACTGGAAAAGTCCTTCACATTGTCAATGGCAGTACTCAGCTGGCACAAACAGAGTACAGACTGCGCCATGATAAAGAAGGTCTTAATATACATTGGGAACTATGCTGGAAGTATGGCGTCGAGGGTGCAGTTCAGTGGTAGGTAAAAAAAAACCGTAACTGAGAGTGAACAAATGAAGCACATGTGGGATACGACCACCTTATCTGAAAAGTCCTTTGAGAGCAGACATCATGATATCGCAGTTATACACAAGAAAGCTATGAAATGATCTTGATAGACTTTGCGGTGCCTTATAAAAGACTGTTTCTAAGGAAGTTTTGCTTCGCTCGACGCCTTGGTGTTATCAGACAGGTGGCAATAACTCTTGGAAAAGCTCATGTGCTGAAGAAAGATTTGTATCTCAAGGTCGCGGGGAGATGATATATGACCAACATCACTTGAATTAAAAAAAAAACAAGGTTGGACAGTGACGGTGATTACATGTGACACTTACAACTGCTGATCCACAGGCTATTAGATGAATCATTCTTATAGACTATGAGTCTAAGAAGATTTTTCAGTTGACGTTAAGAAACAAGACTTAGTTATTTTAACCAAAGATTAATAATCTTTGAAATTGTAGGAATCCTCATTTCATTAGAGCAAAAAAGGAAAATGAAAGATATTGAAAAGCACGATGGATCTTGTCAGAGAATTTTAAAAAAATGACTGTGATCGTACAACAAAAATGGGAACGATCGTAAATATGTATTGAACATTGTTAAAGGCCTTGAAGAATCGACAATTCATAGAAGAAATGCAACTCTCCAGGCAAAATTGCTGAGAATATTAAGGAGGGTAGTTGAAATTTGTGGGTGTTTGTCGTCTCTTAACATCAGTTGAAAGCAACTATATTTTAAACATTTATATAATAACAATAGTTATATTATAATCATTATGTCACTTCCACGGAAGTAAATCATCCTCATTTCTTCCGAGTCCCAAATATAAGATGAAATTTCCACTCAGACAGCTAAATCATTCTTCATTTGTTTAGGTCCTTATTACCATTACGCTATTTATTCAATTATCCTGATCAAGAAACATTTCCTCCCTATATGTAACATTTGAGCCAACTTCTTTTTTGATGCAATTTTTAAGAATACATGTTTTGATATGAGATTAAAACACTGACTTGGAATTCAGAGTTTTCCGTCTCATAGACTGATTGTCACCGAAGCATGGAGAGTACTGCTTTTTAACTCATAGTTGCGGGAGAAGTGAGAGATTCATGCCTTTTGCCAAGTTGTGCGAAAAGGAACGCAGCAGACTAGAATGCAATTGGAAATAGTTTCACCAATTCCCCTATCCGAGAACATATCTGCTAAACTACTCACACATCACATCCTCGCAAAATTAGACAAATGGAATATACAAACGATCTTTATCTATTCGTTACTTACTGCAATAATATTCACTGATATTTCAAGTCTTACATATTATAATCTATTTGTGGTTAAATAAGATTTCTTTTTTTTATGAACAATGGAACGGGAATCTAAACATAAACAAGTTGCGTCTATAGAGTTTTCTTTGTCATTTATATTTACCAATTTAGTTCTCTTCTCTGCTCTTATTGCAGGTTTGTTATTAGATTAACATCGGTGAAGAGACGTGTATTGTAATTCTGAATAGTTAATCAAATTGCAAATTGATTATCAAACAGAAATACGTACATTCAACAACTATTTAATATAATCAGTTATACGTATCGTTGGTTACTCTTTGTTTCCGAGTATTTCATTGCAGTGCATCCTTTCTCCATTCTTGTGTCTCGGTCTTCGGTGGCTGGCAAAACTGATCTTTGCATAGAATATTTATCAAAACAAATTAAACTTGAAAGGTGGAGACAATCCTAACTGGCTTTCACGCTTGAGTTGGCTAAGCAGTTTGAAACCGGAGTGTGCGATTTGTTGGTAGTTATTTCCCCTTTTTTTTTTAGACATTGCCCTTTTTGATAGACTGTTTCAATTAATCCTTATAATGAAACGCATAGGTCAGCCACAGCGTCTGTAAAGAGTTTGCCGTGGTAGAGTTTATCCGTGTTCAATGTGGAGTATATGTCCTAACCTTCGATAGTGGCACTGTCATTTATTACATTGCATAATAATGAAATTACATTATACAATATTTACAGTTCTATTTCATTCGTTCCTGGATGATTTAAAATGTATACAAACGAACACGCTACCAGGGTGCAGGCTGTAACCATTGCTTTTTGTTGGCATTAAAAAAAGAACTTCCTCGTGGGAGTATCGATTATTTTTAGACATTGGGTTACTCTATTGAAAAAATGTCACGCATTATTGATACTTTGCTTTCTTCCGAATTTTTAGAATAACAGATTTACATAAAACAGAATCGCTACGGTAATACTTTTGTAATAATTGTCAACAAACTGATACTGAATAGCCTATAAATTATTGAATCAGAACTTTGTCACATTTATTGAATTTGCTCTTACTGGTTGTTAGAGACTGACTGTAGAATGGTTATTAATGCTGGTAAGTAACATATATTTATAACGTCGTTTAAACTACTTCAGTTTAAGTTATACGAAATCAGTTGCTTCAAATCTGTTAATATAGAAGAACCAAAATGCGAAATTCAAATTGGAAACACCAAAATCAAGCAAGTACAAAAATGTAAATATCTAGAAAATATTTTAAGAGAAGAAATATTATTTCGACATGGAAATCCGAAGGTGCAATGGCGACAGTGAAAGATGCCTATCAAAAGCTAAGCAAAGTGTTACGAAACAGAAAAAAAATTCTTTAGAAACAAAGAAAAGAGCAGTGAATGTAATATCAGTTTTATATGGCAGTGAATTTTGAACAATCTTCTGAAAGATGAAAAAGAGACTTGAACAACATATGTGCTTATACAGAAAGATGCTGAGAATACCGTGGACAGAACATGTGAGCAACAACGAAGAGTTAGAGAAAATTGAAACCAAAAGGACATTTATATTTAACATCAGAAAGAGACAGTTGGAATATCTAAGGCATATAATGAGGAAAAAAAAAAGGTTGGAAAAGTTGATAGTTGCAGGTTACATTGAAGGCAAGAGGGATAGATAAAAGCAACACATAACCTACCTAACGAGCTTGTGCAAATTGTTGGTATAACAGGGTTTAAGAGAGATAGCCAAAAGATATAATTTACTAAGAGCTTCAAAGGAAATTGCGGATAGCCATTATCGCTCACCTCCTGAAGAAGAATATTGAGATCATACGAAAGTTTAATTTAACAATAAGGATTGAGACTCCTATGAAAAACTGCAAGTGTCAAGTGTAATTACGATAAAAATAGAAAACATTTCAATCTTACCAAATATTAAAAAAATATTGAAATATGTTTTTATTTTAGATAGAAGATATAACATATAAATCAATATAAAATGTTTTGCTATTCAAACAGAACACTTTATTAGGTCAATCAGGAGTAACTTTTCAAGATCGTATCTGGATAGTGTAATAAGAGATGACGGAAAGTGTGGCTGAAAAATCTGAATATTGGTAGAGCTCTTTCAGAGACTAAGAAAAGTGTTGATACAAATGAATCTTTCGTTAGAAACAAGGAAAATAGTAGTGAGCCACTATGTTATATGTATCCTCCTACATAGGAGCGAGTGCTGGGTAATTTTCTCGCAGATAAAGAAGTGACTCGAAGCGACACACTAATGCAAAGAATATCAGGAACAGAACACAAGGGAGTTCGAAAAACCTGGGAACAGGAAAAAGACGCTCACATTAAAAATCAGAAAGAGATGAAGGACGGCTTCGAAATCTTAATATTAACAGAAAGTATTCAGGGAAGGAGAGCATAGGTGGGAAAAAGCAAGTAATTTGCCTAATGAGTGCGTGAATGGAAGATAATATACAGACAAGGATGAATGGTAAAGAACCAAGTGTTGCTTACAGGTTCAAGGAAGTTGGGGAGAATCACGATCACCTACGTAATGAAAGGATGTGATAAGTGAACTGCCCTGCTGTTTAACTCAAAACTGTTAATTCCAAAGGCATTAATAAAAAGAAAAAAGATGTGACTAGAATTTAAACTTATTTCGTCTGTCCTACCAAACACACCGACAAATTCTACAATATGCACCCGAACGAGCTTTTGAAAACGTAAATAAAATTCTTTCGCAACTCATATCTATCATTTGATAATTGCCTTTAATGTATATCAGTGATTTTATAAGTTTCTTTGTTAACTTTATGGGGAGGGAATAGTCCGAAGACAGGAAGTAATGAACAATTTAAATTAAGTTGTAAAAGTGAAAATAGTAGACACAAAAAATACTAAAATAAAGGAAATTATGTACATATGCATATACGTGAGCAATTCAAACAAACACTTGTACGTGTATGCATGTGTGCGTGTAGTGGGAGAGAATGAGAGTGAGGGAGACATGCAATTGTGGCTTCACGGATTAAACGCATTCAACTATGTTTAAAATCTAATGCACATTTGTCGATCAGGAAAATAGCATTGCAGATGTTGGTCTCGTAGAAATCGATTATTGTTCTGTGAAAAACACAAAACTGACTACGAAACTGAAAGAAACTATTCAGCAGGTTAATCGTTAGTAATTAATGAAAAACCTTCAACGAATCTGATGAGTAAGAGTCGAAAACTTTATTCAATAATCAATAATTTGGAAGAAAAAGATCTTAGAAAATAGAATAATTATGTGTTTACAAGAAATAATAAATAATATTATGGTTGAAATGATAAGCAATAATCTGGCGGACTAATAAAACAGATAATAGGTTTTTTTACTGTAAATAAACGAAATTTAACGTCTTATCTAAATACATCGAGATTCTTGCATGTGGAAACATAGAACCCTACCAACAATATCGACTACAGTTGGGATCATACAGTCCACAACTCCGAACCATAGTTAATGGTGACGTCAATAAAATTTCCCATGGTTGCAGATGATTTTAATTTATGAGCTGACTTTTTGCTAGGTTACTAACCACGGCTGTATTTACCTGGCACATGCCGAATCGGTTTTATTATCTCTCAGCTGCGTCTCTGTCATTAGGAAGAGTGGACTCATTTGTGGCTCTGTCTACGGACAGCGACGCAACTGAGGAAAATAAATACTGTGAGTTTCCAGATCCCGGGGAACAGCTACCTGAGGCTGCACTCACATTGCACTGAAGAGGGATGGATCAGTAGTCATACCGATGCCAACGTAACCGGCAGTTGCTGGGACTGGACAATTTTTGTACTTGGTTCGGGTGTACGCGCTCGGGTTCCCCACGTTAAATCCGATCTTGTGACTAGGGTAAATAATACTAACCACGGCTAGAGAGCCCAGTCTGTACTGCTATTTAACGCATAGATAATGAAAGAGACGTATTATTTGTTTAGCAGCTCGCTGAATTCTCGTTGAGAACTGCTAGTAATTACACTCCCTGTACATCTGTAGATATCATCCTGCATAGTCATGATCATGTGTGTCTATTCATCTAAATATATTATATCAGTCCATACACATCGAATATTTCGCACGAAGATCATACGATAATATTTTGTAATCTATTAATGAAAATACCTTTTTGACATATTTAAATAGTTTCAACCACATATTATAACAATATTCCAAGCCATTTAGTAAAATTTAATTTTTATACATTATAGCCATTGGTCTGTTTGTTCTGGTGACGCGACAATTTCTGAAAATAAATAAATGGTCCCTTGTGCATGCGTAATTGTGTGAAAGAGAGAACCAGAAAAGGAACAACAGTGGCCATCTTTAAATTTTCCCGCCATGAAACTCTTAAAAATACTTTTGAATATGCGAACACATTTCTTTAATCTGTTCATACACATTAAGTAAAGGAGAATAGGAAATGTTTTTAATTAAGAATATTTTACTAAAAAATGTGTAAGTATATACGATTATGATAATTAAACTAGCTGTGACTGGAAGACCTTCTCTTAAATGGGCATAACAGATAAAATCATCTGAATGCTGTATTCCTATTTATCTCTGATCAGTATCGACCCAAATATTTCGATCTGGGACGTGCGTGAGCTAAGACCTGTGATTTATGACTTTTACTGATTAAGCTGGCAAGAGTGAAGAGTTTAATCTCTATAAAAAAGAGGATCTGTTCAACCAGATAGTAATAGCCACTTGAGGTCAGTGATGCCAGAAAGGGACCCTATCTTATAACCTTCACTTTCCCATTGTTTGCAAATTTTTTTTTAGTAGCCGCTTGATATCGAAACACATTAATAAACGGGAATGATTTTTGCAAATGTTTGTGCATCGACTGTGATTTGTGGACAATGTGGTCACTTTTCGATCCCAACACATTTTCTGTTTCCAGCCAGAACGGTCACCTCAGAGGTGACATCTAAATCCCAACTAGTTGCTGTCCCAAGGTGCAACGTTACAAATGAATGCACAGGTTTTCACATATTGTTAGATTTTAGAAAGGAAGTTAATGACTTCACAGTAAGATTTCTTGCTATTAATCATTTGACGTTGATAGAATTTTAGGATATACTTAGCTTAATATAAGTAATATGCCATGAGAGATTTACTCATAACATTAACTGTACCAACTTCTATTTCTCTCCTTATATTCTATGCTTGTATTTTGCTTTATGCTATTGCATAATCTGCTTTAATGACGTATCGCCAATTTATATTGGGTTAATATCTAGAGAGGCTGGGACTTATCGATTAATTTGTTGTCTTTGAAAAAAAATTATCAGAAAGGTAGGGAATACTCAGTTTTGCTAAATGTCAACGAGATTTATGTTTCATGAATGTATGTTTTAGCTTTATTGCAACATGTAAAACTCAAATTGCATCTCATCCCAGAACTTACGATAATCTTCTGTATTTATCTTTGTCCCACCATCATCTTTAGCAGATCCTATAATTTCGCTGCATAAAATATTATACCAACTCCCCATTTTGTTTTCGTTTTGCCCAAGAAAGACTCAGGTTCGAACACAGCAATCAGGTTTTTCTAACATAGCGCTACATTAAAAATTACTTGAGAAATCAGTTTTCGTGCATTTATTCGCTCAACTCGAACATTCCGCTTAAAGGTCATAATTCGTTAGCTTTTATATTTTTGTCAATGTTCGTAACACTCTACAATTTTTCTGTTTACATTTTTCAAGTCGAGTTTCTTATTTTGCTTATAAATGCAATTTTCCTGTTTATTAAACCCTAAAATTTAATCAAATTTTTTCTAGTTTTTATTTTTGTTTTTCAATATTTAAAATTTTTCTTTTTGATATGTCTGTGATTTGTTCAATTTGTTCGTAATTTTCACGAGTCAATACATGGGTAATATTTAGTTTCTCTTTTTAGATTATATCTTCCTTACGGCATACTGACATAATTATATGTCTAAAATGAAAAAAAAAGCCCCGAGCCGTACTAAAAATAAGAACTAAACGAGATATCCCTAGATATGGGTAGCACATTAAATAAAGAGTTCTGTTCGGAAATCCATTTAAATTACCCTGATCGGTAAACATCTAATGATCTGTTCTGATGAGATTTTTCCTTAGAGCCTTGACTGTATGAATTCAAGCTTGCTACTAGACTGGCAACTAAATCTTTCCGTTTCACTATTGAATGTGCTACAGGAAACCGACTGTCTTATTCTAATGGTTTCTTTTCTTGCACTTCTAACCTGTAGAACTTCCATGCGATTTCTTTCTTTCCTGTCACAATAAAATTTCAATAATTTAAATGCAACGTAAGTCGCCCTCTTCTGTCTTCCTGAATCCTGTTCCTTTAAATACTTTCTCCTCAATTCTCCTCAATAAACTCTCTTTCACTTTCACTTTCACTCCCTGGGTTACACTGCGTCCTCGTGACATTGCAGCCTTACTTTGGCTGAAATAATTAAAAAAATAAAATGTTTTATATATCAAAGCGCCACTTTGTGATTTTGCGTCAATAGAATTTAATCTCATTTATATTTACACGTGTATGTCATGTAGTATCTTAAAATGTTGTCCTCTTTTTCAGTGATTCTATTAATACATGTATTTGCAAAATTCATTATGAGGAAAAGTATGAATATTTTCTTAGAATGAGCGATTAATATGTTGATCACTTATATCATTTTAATGTGACATTATAAATATATTTTTCACGAATTCATGTCGATCATTATTTTTCTTGTTCTTTGAAATTTTCTACTACAGCTTCATCTAATTAAGGACTATATGTTTTTATTGGCATAATTCTACCTGTTTGAATATAAAAAATCAATAAATAAGACTCCTACTGATTCGGTAATTGTTTTCTCAATTGACAGTTTGATTTTGCTTTTCACCTGTTAATTTTCTGACAGAAAGTTGACTCCTTTTCTTAAATTTAAATGTGTTCGATTTCTAAAATCTTAATAACATGAAAATTTCGGCAGTATAGTAAGAGCATGATTAATTCAACTCCGATATTCCTTTTAAAATCTCGATGGCTAATTCAATGGCCATTTTTATTTAGAACAGCATTTTATATTGTTTCAATTTACATAATTTTTTAACTTCATCAGTTCTATTCTCAGTTAATTCTTCAGTTTATATCGTTTAGTAAAAGGCATGCAAGATGAGTAAGAAATAATTTTTCTAAACAATGAAAAACCGTTGGCACACTTTTATTGTTATTAAATTGCAACAAACATTTATATTTCTACGGTGGGAAAAATATATTGTTATATACGGAAAAAGCTTTTGAAATGCTTTTGCCAGAAATCGAAAAGATTAAATCGAGTTACAAGAATCAATCAATACTTGAAGTCAGTTTAAAGCAAAATTACAGAAAAATTGTTTTTGTGACAAAAAATATTGACAATATAAATCCGTATAAGCTGTCAAATGAAGCCATTTATTGGTTGAGCGGAGCTGCTGAAAAATTGCCAAAATCTGTCCAAATAACCAAACAACAGATTCTTTAGTTTTGCCGGGGAAAGTTGATTTGGGCCGATAATTTTTCAGCACCAATTTCTATACAAACGTTATTTCTTTTTCTACTATATTGTCTTCCTTTTATATTGCCTTAAAGAAAATTGAATCAAGATGTCAAATATTTAATTATTGCTGTTTTTGGAATCTCAAAATACACATAAATAAAGAAACATAAAAAAATAGGAATCCTGTGTTATTTTTACAAGTTGTTTAATTTGTTTCCATAATGCGCAACATTCAGAAATTATATATATATATATATATATATATATTTATAAACAACAGTGAATCTTTAATGTTTGCGAATAAATTTGTTTATAAGCCAGTCCATAGGTTTATAATTTTTTTCAACTTACATTTATTCTCTTCATAGTTGATAACATTCAGGCCTAAAAGCCAGTCCTGCTTATCAAACGACAGTTGAAATGACTGAATATATAAGCCTTAAAACCATTATGTGAAAATTCGAAAGGGCCTTCCTCAGTACCGACGACACGTTTTGTCTATAGGACCGGTCACACTGATATTATTTAACAAAGCCCCAGTTATCGCCGACTCTGTTGTATTGATACAACTATATAAGTTACCGCAGCTACCTTTCCTTTTGGTGCATTTTGTGTTATTCTTATAGCCAATCTTTGAGCTGTTGTACCAATATAATCAGCAACATATTGACATTTAAAACCAGAAAATCACAGAACTAATATAGTGAGGAGGTAGACTATCCTGATGGATCAAACTTACCATTTGCTTGGACAGTAATAACAATATGTGGGTTGTCGGACGTAAAACATTTTTCAGGTTAGCAGATATTTTCTTAGGAACATTTAAATGCATTATCAATTGCTATCTTCTGAATTTCTGTTCTTTTATTGTTTTCGACCCTCAATTATATTTTTCTCATATTTTTTTCATATCCAGTACCCCCACCCTGCATGTTAGTGGCTTTAGCACCCTGCTTGGGGTGAACTGAATTAAAAACGACAGAAAAATCTCGACTTACATGTTTGCGACGAAATAACTTTTATTTTTCGAATTGCGCCATTTTAGCACGAACGCTAGACCCGCAATATCAAGCAGGGTTCTATTTTCACTTAAAACTTTTTGAATAAATTCACTTTCTAAGTTTATCTCTGAGCCCATTATAAGAGCACGATGGACCAATGCCGAAAGTTTTATTTTTCACTGCTTCCGACAGAGACACAACAGTAATATAAACCTGTAAAGCGACTCTGACATGAGAAATAGACCAAATACTTAGCATCAAATTAGATAAAATGAAATAAAACACCATTGTTCTCCTTTTCACACGATTTTTTAAAACTGCATTTAATTTGTTTAGAGCTTGATGAATACTCCAACCTCGAACCTAACTATAAAAGACACAGAAATGTCATCGGCATAGCGGAAGTAACAGTTAGGTCTTTTAATACAAGTCTTGCTCGATGAATCTAAAAACAAAAGATTGTTCTCTTTTATTGTTTTACGATTTATTCCTTGCTTACAGTTTAGGATTGGGTTTCCTGTTTCTTCGTTGCGTCTTGATGGCATTATCACTTTGCTTGGAGGCAGTGCCTCTTATTCTGTAACTCTATACCTCGAGTGGCTCTTGGGTCTTGTTTTTTTCGTTTATTTCAACATATACGTTTTTATTGAATTATCAAATTCTGTGCCACCAGCAAAATATTTAAATTTTATAACTATATAAGCAGACTATTTCCCCAGACATTATAATCTTCTGATTCAAAAGAAATCAGCCATTTCCGAAGTTCTCTTATAATTTCTGGACAGACCGCTGCTTACTTTCCACGTTCTAGGAAATCCACTATTGACAAATCCGAGTTAAAGTCAAATGTAAATTTAGATTCATATGACAACCAAACCTAAAATTGATGTCCACTTTACGAAAGACGGTTTTTAGTCATATTTCGAAGAATAATGTTCTACTAAAACTACCAATCGTCTGTTATCACTTTAACGTTAGAAATTGCCATAAACAGATCAGGAATAATTAGTTTAATTTAATTTGCATTAGAAAAATCTCCATAAGCAGAAATTATGTGGGAAGATGACAACATACATAGATATATAATCGTCCGACTTTTCAATTTTTATATCTTCTTATGTGAACAGATGATGCGGAAGTGCAACTTAAAAAGGATGAGTGATCTCCCTTCAAACTGCTAAGAAATTAAAAAAATGCCATGCAATATGAATATTGGACAAACGATTTTATGTTAACAGATTAATTCAATTAAAAACAAAAGATAATTCTATGCCTTGGAAATGTAGGAAATAATTTTGTTATTGTGAAAGAAAGGTCACTTATAATACTGAGACTTCAAAAACTAAATTAAAATACTGAAGTACCAACTACCAGGAGTGCACATTGTCTTGATGGATATTTCCCTTTATTTCCGTTTAACATAATGTCAGATATTATTATGCATGTCAATGCTTCCACAATAAAATCCGTATTAATAAACGGTCTTGTTGAAATTATCAGGATAATGCGCTATTTATTTGATAAAAATACTAAGTGAATTTCAGTTCATAATCAGCTGTAAGAGGAAAATTTAAAATAACAATTTGAGGTTTGATATTTTATTAGTTAACAAAAGAGTTATTTACTATATTATAAATTAGTAAAGATATATATATATATATATATATATATAGATATATATGAAAGAAAAATACAGAAAAAAACAAAATTCTGAATATGCATTATTAATGTTAAAATAAAGTCGACGTCGGACGTTTCGGTCTATTTAAGACCATCTTCATGGACATTTTCATTTAAACATAATTAACATTATAACTTATAACAATTTAACACAAAAGACGATGGACATAAGAGCCCAACTAATTCAGACAGATAACTGAAATTTTATACAGATCAGCGTTCTGTTTAAATATGATCACGTAGTCGTCACGTGGGCGATGTTGTTAAGACGTATTCGAAGATGATTTCCAAAAATTAAAATATCAAAAGTCGAATGAAAAAATTTTTATAAACAATTAAAGAAATCTCTTCCGTTGATGTTGGAATACGTAGTGATCAATTGGTTCTTATATCTTCAACATCGCCCACGTGACGACTACGTGATCATATTTAAACAGAACGCTGATCTGTATAAAATTTCAGTTATCTGTCTGAATTAGTTGGGCTCTTATGTCCATCGTCTTTTGTGTTAAATTGTTATAAGTTATAATGTTAATTATGTTTAAATGAAAATGTCCATGAAGATGGTCTTAAATAGACCGAAACGTCTGACGTCGACTTTATTTTAACATTAATAATGCATATTCAGAATTTTGTTTTTTTCTGTATTTTTCTTTCATACTGTCGGATTTATATCCATATATTTGCTTACATATATATATATATAATTTTACCCTAAGCACGGCGATAATAATGGACAAAACTTTAGGAGAAGGAAAGGGAAACCCAGTCCTAAACAGGAAACAAAAGGTAAACTTCTACTCCTGTTCAAAAGACGGGGAAGCCGGGGAAGCCTGCCGATAGCCGAACCTATATACTCCTATCAAATATATATATATTATTACCATTACTTTAAATTTTATATTTAGTGAATACACGTGATTGCGTAAACGTGACTGTTTTTATCAACCCTGATCTCCGTCTATCATACTGAAACAATATCCAAACAAAGAAGACTTCCACAAATTAATGTTTAACCAAACACTGTATAATTGTCAATAAAATCAATGATTAAATAACTGAATGTCATAGAAAAGATGTTAACTTGTAAAATAATAATTCACGTACATAAAGTAGATGTGTTAAACAAATATGTTTTTGAGACTTTTGTCTTTATATACATTTATGCAGAAATTAATTTGTTTCCATAATAAAACCTGACATGTTAACTAATTTTTTTTAGCCATATGTTTTAATAAGGAAAGTTTTTATGAACAGAAGTTCGCATCGTATATTTATCATATACATAAAAAGTATAAAAACAAAAGAAAACATTATTTTTTTTTATGAGCATTGTCTCTTAGGGAAAAGGTCAACCAAAACGATCACCAATTTCTTATTCTTTTTATCTCTAAACATTCCAGTCCCTGTTCTGCCATCCATTTACACAAGCTCGTTATGTAGATAACTCATATTTCCATCTGTTTCTTTTATCTTCACTATGTCTTATAAATATAAAATATTTCAAGACCTATTTCTTCATTATGTGTCTTAGTAAATTCATTTCTCTTTCTCTTTCTCTTCCGATTTCACCCTCTCTCTCTCTCTCTCTCTCATTGTGGTTATCCCTTTAATTCCTATTTTCTTTAAAGGCTTCTCGTTGCAGCATATCTTCCGCCTATGGTGTATTCTTAGCATTTTTCTGTAGAACCACATTTGAATTGCCGCAAATATCCTTTTCATCCGCGAAATCGTTTCACCACAATCAAAGCGATAATTCCACTAGAACGCAGGAGTTTTACGGGGAATGAAAGTGAAAGAGAATGAGAAAATTGAAAATGTGTAGGACTGAGTCGAAGACAAAAATGGAACTGGATCCAAGATTGACATTACAAAGTTGCACTTTCATTTGTTGCGAACGAAACTTTCTTGTTTCTTCATATTTTGTTTAGATTTGGATTTTGTTATTCCAATGCATTTTCCGATTTCTGTTTCCCATATTCTGCGTTTGCTTTAACGTTTCATATGTAGTTAAAATGTTGTATTTGCTTGATTCCGACGTCCCTGATTCGTAGCTGGCATTTACAACTGTCCCTTTCGTTAAAGATCATACATTCTATGTCCTGACTCTACATACATGAAAATCTTTGTTGCCTTTTAGGTTTAAAGGTAGCACGACTCTAACACTTGATAAATTTTTGGAACAGCAGCAATATACACCATGTATATTAATTTAAAAGACCTTCAATTATTTTCTCTTATCTGCTTTATAATATTTTGAGCATATGAGTAGAAGGCTTAAGATCTGACGCGTCTATTTTTCACCTCTTCGCTGATTGTAAATGGCATATTGTTTTCCTCATACAATCTGCTCTATAGAAGAGATTTAATAACGGTAGAATTATTATTATCTAATGCAAATATCTAAAGAAAGAAAGTAAACAATGAGCCTCCACATCGATGATCCGCTTTGAAAATAGAATTTTTATACTCGATATATTCCATGATAAAATCTAAAAAGAAGGAATCGAATGAAGTGATTGGTTCCATTTCGATGGAAAGAGAAGTGACGCGTTAACAACAAAAGCAATCACCCATATCTGACGCCAATCATAACACATTGACTTTTCATTTATTTTAGTGCCACTCGCCACTTCTTTATTAACATGTGTTTCGCTTTATGGGACACAGTTTTGCATTCCTTCCCAGAAAATATTATAAGGTGCATATATATATATATATATATATATATATATATATATATATATATATATATATATATATATATGTATGTTTGTTTATATATACATTTGAAATAATCGTTAATCTAATGAAAAAAATATATATATATATATAAATATATATATATATATATATATATATATATATATATATATATATATATATGTGTGTCTATACACTTTATAATATATAATATATATATTATAGTATATTTATTAAAAAAATATGTATCCATCATGGCACAGAAATTACTGTTTTGAAACCGAAACTTAAATCCTAAAATTCACCTTAAAAATTGAACTTAAAATCTGTAGCATTTTCAAGCGGTACTAAGAATAACTTTCTTTCTCTATCT
>CAHIKZ030000001.1:1815000-1827500 GCA_903632075.3 Acanthosepion pharaonis
GAATGTTATGAAATCGACAGAAATGTATGGTCAATTATAAGATCATTACGGAGACTGAAGAAAATGATGATCGATGTCGTCTGTTCTAGTTCACATTCCTCAGAATGGGATAAAATCGCTGTAAATTCATGCGAAACTCGATGCAAACCATGAAAAACTATAATTCGTACACTTGGCTCAGTTAACTTTATTACTGAAATATTATTTAAATAAGATTTCTGCTGAAGTTGATGGCGCTAAACCTGTTATGCAACGTAATAAAGTAATGGAAGACTTTTAAATAAAAAAAACAAACACTTGCACTATATCTCATCCAATCGCCTCGCTTTAATAACAATGTAACACTTTAGGAAACGAAGAAAGTAATAATTTGAATTCTTGTTTTAGTAAGAAAAGCATAAAATGTATTTTTTGTGGCTTGTTCAAAGGGAATAGTAAATACGGGCATATACAGATGTGACGGTTTTCTAAACTGAATATGAAAAGTTATTTATGATATACAAAGCTTTCTAGTGTAAAATGAATTTTCAACAGAATTTTTCTCTTCTAGTTTTCAAAAATAGCGGCTAGGAATTTTTACACAGCCGTAATATTTATTAGATTGATAACGCTGATCGGAACAAATATGGTGCAGACGTAATTTTTATCACCAAAAGTAAACAAGGAATGCCATTAATTTTGCTTATAATCCTCTTCGATTCCTTAAAAATAATGTCGGTTTCTTTCGAACTGAAGTATCTATGATATCGTTTTTTTTTTTAAATTGAAGTTTTTAATGCCAATCAGGAGGTAATGATAATTCAGAAACTTCTCTCACTAAAGCAGAAAAAAGTGGTATCAGGAAATAGTCAAATAGATAAAACGTCTTAAACTATATACAACAGTTTTTACAAGGTCATCTATACAACATCGAAAAACAGTGAATTTGGCAAAGCTGACCGATATTACGGCCATTTTACAAGCCTTACATTTCAGCTATGTACGTTACACTTCATCTATGAGAATCGTATTTGGATTGAGCAGCTCCCAGTAAAGTATATATCAGAAACACAAATGATAAATATATGAACAATCTGCTCGTCTCTTACGTAAGAAAGTAATCAATATAAGTAACGTTTTTGGCAGGGGGATGTTTTGCTGTAAAACATAAAAAGAAAAAAAAACAACATTTTATTGGAAGAGGTAGAGAATTGATTTCAGCACTAATACAGGCGCTCAGATCAACAGCACAGTCGGATAGATACAAAAGACTTCGATTCGCAGACAGTCAAATAAGTAATCGAACACTGTTCTATGTAAATATGATAGTTTTTCTCATGTCTGTGACACCAGTGCTTTTTATGGCGATACCCTTCGTTTTGTTGTGTATCTTTTTTCTTTGATCGTTGCCTCGTATTAGCTTGGCCACGGAGGAAGTATTGTGGCATATTCAATTTTGTTTGCGTGTTGTACAGGCATCCATTCTCTTTACTTGTTAAGGCCAAATTCAGCTATGCATTTCGGAGCTTCAGAGAATTTAATTATGTACACGCATTAACCGAAACTGTTATTCGATTGTGAGTTCTAAAAACACTTTCCATTTTCTTAACAAATCGACTTTCTTCGCCTTCTATGTGCCATGTCCCTTCAGGACGTTGGAGATCATGACTCTACAGTTTCCTGTCCTTTGTAGTTCTTAATAAATTTTGTCTTTTTAGCATCTCTCCTAGACCTTAATCCACCATCCATTTACTAAATCTCTCTAGGTAGGCTATACCTTGTTTTCCTATATCACTCTTGCCTTCAATCCATCCTGTGAATACCAAATTTTCCAAGCCCTCTATCTCATTATGTGCCCTAGAAATTTCAAGTATCTTATGTAATGTATGTGTTCATTTTATTTACGTTTTCTCTAAAATTTCGTCATTGTGAGAAGATTGTCCTGCATTAATTGCTATATAGAAGGGCTAATATTACATAATAATTCAACACTTTTTTCTCTGTTTCTAACGAAATGCATACTCTTAATAATTTGCTTAGCTTTTGGAAAGCATCTTTCGTTATCCCAATGCCTTTTCGGATTTCAGTGTTGCACTTTCCGTCCTCTGTTAAAAACATTCCCAAATATTTAAATCGTTTTACTTTTTTATTTTTCATATCTCTAATTTGTAACTTGCCTGTTGGGCTGTTCATTTTGCTAACAACCAAGCATTCTTCCTTCTTGCAACTGATGTTTATTCTTTTCTTATCGCTTTCTTTCTCTACCTTCTGTACCAGTAAAACTAAATTATTCAAGATTATTGATGAGAGTAGACTTAAAATGCTGCATAATATCTAAACTGGTCAGCTATAGGTTGGCCTCCTTAAAAGGCCTTAGTATTGTTGGGATCAAGAACCAGTGGTCGGTGATAAGGATAGTGTTAGTGTAGCAGTTATCAGAATTGTAAGGGAAATAGCCTTGCTGTATTCGATTTTCATAATACATATAACCTTGGCAACAGCATGAATACATCTTCCTCCAGCTATGGGTTGAGTAGCTTGACAAATTGGTTTACCTTACCATTAGGTGGTAATCAGTCTAGCATAAAGAAAACTGTGAATTCAAAATCAGTTTGAAGAGAGATGGACTTCTTTAGGGATAAACTCTGATCACAACATACGCCTCTTTGTGTTCGATCGTAATAATTTCAAACGTGTTTTCAATGATGATAGGTCTTTGTTAGCTGAAGTACCGTATAGCCTTATACAAGTTTGGTTGTCGTGAATACTGGTGGCCCTGTAATAATATGCTCAATAAGGGTAAGTCATCAGCCCCTCTCCTCATTTAGTTTATGGTGTTACCATTTTCTGTTGATATAGCAATTCTACTCTTGACTCATCTGGAATATGTTTACATGTGAACTGAGTCTATACTGTGATATGGTTTCTGTGCATGGTTTCTGCTGTCAATTCCAAACCTTATCCCCCCCCCAAAAAAAACCGTGGATATTGCTATCAAATCTAGGCTGGTGCTTCTGACTCATGACAAAATCCATAAAATAAAATACAATGTTATCGGTCTTTACCTGGCATCTCGGATTTAGCTGATTTACTACAGCTTTAACGTAGTTTCCTATGCTTTTTTCTATAAGTATTTTCATGGTACTAGATTGGCTGTTAGCTCTCATCATTTTACAATTGAAATTATTAGATTTAACCATAATAAAGTTTCTTCTTTCGCAATTCTCGGTTGTGGAACTTTCTTCTGTTGTTTTTGATCTTCTGTCAATTAATATCTTCCAAAATCTAAAGCAATGCCAATCGCTATCGTCTATCTCCTTAAATCAATTTTGTTATTGTTCCCTCTTCTCAATAATGTTTTCATCATATTCTTTCACTCTCAGCCAGGCTTTCGGCCATATCATGTTGAAATATTGGTTCCCGTATGATAACCGAAATTAAGCCACGTTGAGCATGGTCTGCAATTTGATGGGTGATCACTTTGAAATACCAGGTAATGTAAGCTTGGATGTGCGAGCGGTGTAATGGATAATTGTTAATCAGAAAGTTCAGTTGGGTTCATTATATTTACTTACACACAAATAACCTTAGGAAAGCTATGAATCCACCTCTTCTCTCCCCAGATATGGGTTAATGATAAGACTGACATCGCTAAATGATATTATCACTCCATCCAAAATTTTTACAATGTAATTTTTTTTTGCTTTGAAATAACTCACCAAGTATAGATAAACCTAGAAAACGTACAAATCATTAAAAAAAAAAAAAAAAAAAAACACTCAGTAACCCATTGCGTCATAGTGGCGTTATTACCTTGCTTGGCGGTGATAGAAAAGAAAGTAACCCCAAACAAAACTTAAACATTTGGTAAGAAGCTAAAAGCATCCGCACTTTCAGATAACGTTTGGGTAAAATTTCGATAATAGTTATCTTTAGTTTGGTTTATTTTTACAGGTTATTTTCTTTCGTTGCGTTAGCGATCAACAAAAGTAAAATGAATTATGCACAATATTTATCATTGCCTATACTGACGAAATCAGCACGCCTTAAGGCATTTCTATTTGGGGAATGGTGTTCTCAGTTATTTTGCACTTTATCTTACACTTTATTCTGTTTATCTTTCGCGATATGTTTTGAAATATATTCTTCGTAAAATTGTTATTGACGATAAAACATTGAATGGGAAAAGATATTTTTGATCAGCAATTTCTTGAAACTACTATTTGTTCTATGTACTCTATGACACAACATTGCTACTTTCTTTCTCTAACGTCTCTCTTTTTCTATCTATCTAAAATTTTTGGCACAACAGCAAAAAGCGTTAAAAATAAAGGGGATCGGATCAAGAACATATCAGCAATCCTCAATATATATATATATATATATATATATATATATATATATATATATATATAGTTTTAAAAACTAGAAACCATTGATTTTAATATTAAAAGTCTCTAGAGCCCTTTCAGCCAACATCTCATCAGGAGACAATCGTTGGATCAGCAAAATGAATAATAGCGATATTGAAGAGCAAAAAAGGGAAACACACTAAAATAACGAACAAGTATATAACTGTCCCTCGCTATTTATTTACACGATAACCCTTCCTCGTTACAAGTATATATACTTGTTCGTTATTTTAGTGTGTTTCCCCTTTTTTTGCTCTTCAATATCGCTATTATTCATTTCGCTGATCCAACGATTGTCTCTGATGAGATGTTGGCTGAAAGGGCTCTAGAGACTTTTTAATATTAAAATCAATGGTTTCCTAGTTTTAAAACTATTTATAAATTTTGTACCTCCAAACATTTTGTTTATATATATATATATATATATATATATATATATATATATATATATATATTTAATATTATTATTATTAAATATAACAGACTATGAATGTCTATTATATCTGATCATGTGCTGTTCTAATGTTCAAATGACTGCTTTAATTTCTGGTGAAAATAATAAATTTTCCACCATTTGAATATTTTTTTTATTAAGTCAGTCTTAAGCTTTCGACTCACATGAGCCATCGTCACAGTGATTCTAAAGACATGAAAATAAGATGATATTTCGTTATTTTGACATAGAAGATTGCTATGCGACAATAATAGTTCCGGAATAGCAGACGCAGATCGTAAGTTCAAGATGCAGTTCTATGACGCCATTCGACGCGATAGATCGAAGTATTAGAACAGAACCAATGTCTAAATGCAATGTAATGTGTTGTGTCTAGTTTGAAATGTAATTTTGTTGAGTGTGGGTTGCTTCATTTTAATGTAGAAGGCCTCCAATTGCTGAAGGTTCTTTTTACTGTGTGTATGTGTGAGTATTATTGTGTTATCAACTAATATCTGTCTAATATTATGTACATGGCTTTTTTAAGAAAAAGATACCCGTGTACATAATATCAGACAGTTATATTGTTATATTTGATATGTTTAAATAATGATCTGCTTCCCCGACACACACACACACACACACACTGTATATATGTATATATATACACACTATATATATGTATTCATATATATATATATATATATATATATATATATATATATATATATATGTATGTATGTGTGTGTGTGTGTGTGTGTGTGTGTGTGTGTTAGTAATTTCACCCCAAGCAAAACGATAATGCCACAACGACACAAGGGTTTTACTGTGAATTGAAGAAAATGAGAAGACTTTAATAAGTAGAACGATCAATAAAAGAACGGGTTGCCCGGATGACAGAATATGGTAATTGACGTTGTATTTAAATCTTCGAAGATGGTAGATGGCAAGGAAACAAAAAGAATACGAAAAGATAGTTTCGGATGCTAGAAGGGAGAGAACTATTAGAATAGAACTTGCGGTTATATATAACCAGTCCAACACAAACAAAAACTGTGAAACCTTTTTGCCAATCTAGTAGCACGCTTGAATTCAGGAAGTCGAGGTACCAGGCAGGAAAGTTTGTCAGAATAATTGCCATGAAATTTTGGTGGGAAAGGGACTGAAGCATCTCGAGATATATAGTCAGTGCATCAGACAAAATATGGCAGTAATATATCGGAATTTTAATCATTTTCTGAAAACAGTTTACATACATTGGGGATTTCATCCCCTGCTATATTCTGAGTTTGCTACCTTAAAAAATGGGAACGGTCTATAATTTTCAGAGTAAATCCATCTTGGAAGTGAGTGATGGAATATAAAAAAATCTAGAAAATCACGTTGTATTAATTTTTGAATATTTATTTCTTTTTTATTGAAAAACCAACCAGCAATGATTCAGGCCCCACAGACTGGTTATGTGACCAGGATACATATAGACTAATCCTATTACTCAATTACTCATTACCTGTATAAAATCAAGTACTCATTACCTGTATAAAAGACATTAGTTCACAGAATCATTCAATGAATCAGAATCTAATCTCTCCATAATGGGCAAGACGAAATAATTGTCTAAGTACATCCGGACAAAATTGTATACCTGCACAAGACTGGAATGGGATCCAAGACAATTGGCAACCCGCTAGGTGAGAAGGAGTCAACTGTTAGTGTGATAATAAGAAAATAGAAGAAACACTAATTGACTATCAATCTCACTCGGTCTAGAGCCCCACGCAAGATCTTTCAACGTGGAGTGAACCGGATGATGAGAAAGGTGGGGAAACAACCCAGAACTACGTGGCAAGAGCTTGATGATGATCTCAGGGCAGCTGGGACCATAGTCACCAAGATGATCATTAATAACACACTGTCGTAGTGGACTGAAATCATGTAGTGCCCGTAAAGTTCTCCTAATCAAGGAGGCATATGTACTGTCCCGTCAGATGTTTGCAAATGAGCACCTTGATAATTCAAATGAGGGTTGGGAGGAAGTGCTGTGGTCTAACAAGACTAAAATTGAGTTTTTTGGCATCAACTCTACTCGCCATGTTTGGAAGAAAAAAAGATGACTAGGACAACATCCCAACCATTTAGGGCAGTTTCTCTGCTGAGGGGACAGGATTACTACATCGAGTCAAGGGAAAGATGGATGGGACTATGTACAGGAAACTCTTGAGTGAAAACCTCCTTACCTCAGCCAGAACACTGAAGATGGATCATGAATGAGCATTCCACTATGATAATGACCCAAAGCATACAGATTAGGCAACAAAGGAGAAGCACATTAAGGTAAAGGTAATGCAGTGGCCTAGTCAGTCTCCGGACCTTAATCCTTTACAGAATCTTTGCAGGGAGCTGAAGCTTTGAGTTGCGCAATGACAACCTACAAACCTTAAGGATTTGGAGAGGATCTACAAAGAGGAGTGGGCTAAAATCCACCCCACGTGGATCTGTAAAACCTTAATAACCAACTTACAGGAAACGTCTGGCTGACGCGCTTGCTAACAAGTGATTCTTCATCAAATACTGAGTTGTTTTGCTATGAGGTGAAATACTTATTTTTTCAATAAAAAAAGAAATACATGTTCAAAAATGAATATAATGTGATTTTCTAAAAGTTTTTTATATTCTATCTCTCATTTTCAAGATGGACCTACCCTGAAAAAAGATCGTTCTTATTTTTGTAAGGTGGCAAACTCAAAAAATCAATAAGAGTTGAAATACTTATTTTCCCCACTGTACCTCAGTAGATAGTCACACTATAAATTGAGTTCCGTCAGGTTATTTTGCCTCAGACATTCCCACTGATGTCACGACTGCAGTACATGTACCCGGAGGAGCCAAATGAGTTACTTGTCATATCGATAGCGATTTCTTGAAAAATGAGTTTTAAAACAAAGCTGAATGCATTTATTACGGATTTTACTGCAGAATAACGCTGTTATTTTTTCTTTACTTGATGTAATTTTCCATCAGACTTTCCTAAAATTTAGAAAAGAATAAACACAAAAATTAGACTTTTTTCTTCTTCCATTGCGCCTCTAGTTGAGTCGCATATTGAGAATGTTTTCAGTAATTTCTTTCTTACACTAGGTAAGTATATAAAATACCAGCTGAGCATGTACGTTGGACATTTTCATTTTGTTATGCATATATATATATATATATATATATATATATATATATATATATATATATATATATGATTGTGTGTATCTTTGTGTTTGTGTAGAGGTGTGAGTGTGTGTACATGTATGAATATGCGAGTGTGTGCATAGTTGTTTATTCTTTCATTCTAAAATATGAATAGTTTATACAGAAGACATTAAACTTAGATTTATCTCAGGCGAACAACATGCCGTACAGATTAGGAAGGGAAATTATTTCTTCCTGTCCAAGTTAGAATTGATGGCACCGGACACCCATGTACATAAGCTTTGTACATGCACATACACATACATACACTTTTATTTATTTATTTATCTATCACTATTGCTGGTGTATGTTTATGTATTGAACACTTAAAGTAAAGAGACAACTTGCTTGAAAGTGCCATCTTTCAAAAAATACCCTTTATTAAAAGTGCAATCAATCTTTTATATATATATATATATATATATATATATATATATGTGTGTGTGTGTGTGTGTGTGCGTGAAGATGCAGTATGTATTCGATAAATTCATTTAGTGACGTCCATAAATGGAAGACAAACGAACGAAGGTTTATGCAGCCTGCTCCCTGTTTTAAATATTTTCCTTTCTCTTTTCTCTTTCAAATATATTGAGAGCCTTAACTTGCAATCTTTTAATCTGACATACGAAAAGAAAATACACGTGGCTTGTAGAACTCGTTACGAATACTAACAAACGATAAGCTGATCGCCTTTGGTAGGAACGCGTCCTCTCTGGTCAAACAAAAGAGTCATTCTACACGGTCAGAATTTGTAAAGACAACTGTGTCTGTGCACTTGTTCTAGGCCATCACACATCCATGCCACCAGCAGTTCTATCGTCGAGCGTCTATCCATTATTAGACGTGTGATAGATCAAAAACAACGAGCAGTGGTGAGGAGACGTCAGTTTAGACCTGTGGAATCGTTGTGATCCGATCGATGCGCTTACCGAACTAGATGAAACGTACACCAACGATCCCGAAATGGTCCGGTTCTTCTCCTAAAGAACTTCAATCAGTAGGAAATTGAATAGATAGGACGAGAGATGTATTTATGCAGACATCACTGATATGCACGTTGTAATACAAGTAACACTTGCTTGGTTGTCCTGGTCGTTGTGAACAATGAAAGCCATGTTGCTACATTTTCTCCTGTAGTGTTGAGATGTTGTGAGTTTCCCGCGTGTCGGTGTATGAATCAAGACAAACACAGTTGTAGAGGAAAATACTGGTATATTCATAAAAGCAATTAACAATAGAGTGATTAGTAGAACGATGGTTGGTTAGTACGAAACAATATCCAAATTCTATAGTCCAACGGTATGTACCGGGTAAGCTTATCTGGACTGCTCACGCTGACTCTCTCTCTCTCTCTGACGCTCCCCCACTCTCTCCAGAGCTGACTTATATAAGAGGGACCAGTCCATTACTAGTTAGAAGGTGGGTGCGCCCCAACATGTAGGAACCTAGGGTCAAAGCTATTGTCTATATACAGTTTCTAGACTAGGTACTCAAGTCCTGTACCGATGAATGGCCCAGAGAATGCGCTTTGCGTAGACAGGGGATTCCCGCTTCCAGGAGTGGATGATAGATAATTTTCAAGGACTCGTCTCTTCAAACATAAGTTTTCCTACGACTTCTGGTTTAAATCCGTCTGTTTCGTAAGTTTCAGTTTTTATAGAGAAGGAGACGTTGAAAGGCGCCAGAAACACCTGATCTATTCATGCATTCACTTCCGGGGTATCTTCAAGTCTGCTCTCGAACCTGACTGAAACGTTATTGAATCTCATTTTTTTTCTAGAAGTTGAACATGAGATCAGTCTTTTTTTAAAAAAATATAACGATTTTATTGAAGGCATTTCCTTTACTAATTTGTTCCAAACTTCTTTATGAATGCCTATACATCCACACGCGCACACACATATACGTATATGCATTTAATAGGTAAATACATATATGAGCTAACCAAAAAACATTTTCTACATCGATCACATTTCACTATTTGATTAAACATAGTTTTTGGTCGCACTCCTAAAATCTGATCTAATTACCGAATATCAGGAATCTTTTTAGAAATCCTTCTTAACCGATCTGAGAACTTTTCTGCAACCACTTGCACAAGAATTAAGTTATTTGAAACAACCATTCAGGTGAAATATATATGTCCATGCACAACTTAAGGCAGTCACTCTCAACGGCTGTGGCGCGTAACACTAGTGTGGCGCGCGATCCTCTTAAGTGTGCCATGAAATCTTGCCACGGCATACATATAAAGGCTGCGATGGATAAATTGTTTAAATTAAGCAAAAATGAAAATAATACTGATATCTCATTTTAACAGATATAATTATCAAATAAGACAAAAAAATATCTTGAAATACTAAAAAGTAAATTTATTCAATCGCCATTGGATTCAACTACTTCAGAATATCCTGCAATTCTGGACAGTCTCTTTGATTAAGTTCGGGAATGCTACTAGAATGGTTGCATTCAGTTCATATTTGGTGTGATAAGGAGTTGTCTTGGTCTCTCGCTCAACTGCACCAAACACACAATAATCAAAGGGGTTATAGTCTTGGGAGTTAGCTGGCCAAATGTAAGGGGTGATGTGGCTGCAGAAATTGTCTGACAGGCATGATTGGGTTCTCTTCCATATCTAGCAGGGTGCAGAGTCCTGTTGCCAGCCACCTTCTTGACCCAGGGTAGCCCTACTTCCTCAAAGCACTTGATGTAGGTATCTGTGATAAGCCTGAGACTCTGTGGAAAGATAAATAGAAGACTACCTTCGCCATCACTAGTAGTCACTCCGAACACTATGACGTTGACTAGATATATCATCGAACTCTTTCGGAATGCTCTGCACTGTCCTCAGATTGACAGGCAAACAATCGGAAATGTTTGTATTGGAGCTTCCGACGCGAATGCCAAGCAGTAAGGCATGCACAATAGAAATTATTATTCTGTGCAGTCGACAAAATCAAAAACAAAGAAAGCGCATGCAAATATAACATGGCGATAATTTGTCCATCGCACCCTGTATGTGCGTATATGGAAGTAGTAATTGTTCAGCGTTAGTATTTGAATAAATTAAACATTTTCAAATAATTATTTTCACTACTCTTGATACATTTAGGATTTCAAAACGTAAGAAATATTCAAAATTTGGTAAAAATGCTTAATCAGTTTTATTGCAGTTTTTTACTTCTTGTTTATGGGAATTACGATTCTCACCACTAGATAACATAAAAAAAAAACAGGAGCTAGAAAGACTACGCTCAACTGAAGAAGAAGAAGAACTGAAAATCTGTTTCACGCACATTCGACCAAACATTATAGAAATCAGGAAAATAAACCAGACAGCGATTCACGGTGAATAAGTAACACAAGCAGTTGAATAGAAATATTAAAATAAAGCAAGTTCATATTTATGTCTGTGTTTTTACAAATCTTTGGTTTATTTCATAACATTTGAATATATACTTTATATATATGTTTTGCTAATAGTGTGCCATTGCTTAAAAAAGTTGAGACACATTACTTTAAGGTCTTCTTAATGATTGAAGTTTGAAACTTGACAGTAACCATTTTAATCTACCTTAAAATATCGGCAATATGAAGGAAAAACATCTATTTCTAATCAAATATAGGTTTCTTGAAGTTATATTTGGAAATCATTTTCATTAAATATTATCTTATGCATTGCATTCACTTTAAGTTAATTTGGCTAAATTGACATGCGTAACTGTGTCTAATAACATGTCGTTTTGCGCAGTAGTAAACAAATAGCAATGATTTTGGTGATACCGTTTCATTGCCAACGTTACAGTTTTTATGCAACATCGGTGATAAAGCTGTTCAATTGATTCGTGATCAATAAACGTCATTAGATATCGCTGAATTGCTTCCAAGAAAGCATCGTAAAAACAATGGGAAGATACGGAAATCTTTGATTTTCCACGACGCGGGAAATTTAAGCTACGCAAGCACTCGAGTAAGAATCGTAAATATGTAGAGAATGTCTCGAAAAATGACAATCAAAGTTCTATTTATTAAAATTGAACAGTAGTAAAGCTTTGTGAAATCGGTTATAAGATCTGAATATCTTTGAATAACTTGTTCGAATTTTGATAAATAATTGTTTCATTGTTCAATATGAAGCCTTTTTAATTTCGTTTTCCTGGGATATGTAGTTACACAGATATTCACATTTTAAATGATGTCAATTTTTGTGGGGAAACCCTGTGTATTCAAGCCACCCAAAGCCTAAGACATGAGTGTACTGCATTTTGAAGTGATTATGAACGTGTATTAAGTTAAATATTAACCCATATTTGAAGAGAGCTCATTTCGTTAAGAGTGTCAGCGAGGAGAAATAATATATGAAACTGGGTAGTTAGAAAGTTCTATTGATGGAAGATCATTAGGCCGACGCTAGACGGATACGAGAGTTGGCAAAA
>CAHIKZ030000001.1:1830000-1850000 GCA_903632075.3 Acanthosepion pharaonis
TACTTCATCCCAGAAATATAGACAGCTACTTCATATTAACTTTGGGGATTCATCTTTGGCTATGTCATTTTCAATGTCGCACGTTCTGTCCTCTGTTAAAACACTTCCAAGATATTTAACTTTTTGTACTTGTTTTATTTTGGCATATCTGATTTGTAATTTACCTCTTGGTTACTTCTTTATGCCTAACAACTATGCATTCTCTCTTCTGACAGTTGATATTTAATCTTTTCTTCTCTCCATTTCCTTCACTACCTTCTGTAGGAGTTTTTATAGATTATATTCCGTGTCTACTATCAATACTGTATAATATCTTATGTTTTTTTTAAGATTATTTCCGCCAATAATGAATGCTTGGATTAAATTTTCGAAATAATGTAGATGCTTACTTGTATTTAGAAGACTGAATATAACTTGTCGAATAATTAATGTCTCTTAGTTTAGCTGTCAATATTACTTACATATGCATGAAAAAAAAAAAACCAACAATAACCAACGTTTCCAGTTTTTTAAGTCATTCTCTATAGATGTAGAAACAGAAAATGGCATCAATTTAATCTTATTCCACACACCAACAAAATTCCCCCAAGACTGTTGAAATTAGTTTTGAAAATACAGTTCATTATAATTACGCATATACGTATGTTTGTATGGATAGATGTACGTACATACGCAGCATTTAGATAAATATATGAAATCAATTGATGAATTGTTTTGCTCACTTCCGCATTTGAGTACATATGCGGGAATATCTCTTGGCTGAGTTGATGTATACAATTACTATCTTCCGTACTTGCAGCGATACCAACATATAAGCATATATCAATGTAGATGTGTCACTTAGAATGCATTTATTGATGCAAGAACATAAATAATGCATGTCTTATTTGGTCTATGAAAAGTGCTTGCTAAAAATCCCTTTTCAGCCGAGAAATAATCATTTTTGTCTTAGTCAATATTTAATAAGAATTGATAATCTAGCGTTGTTTTGATTTTCTCAAATAAAATTTGATTCTGAACGTGTATAGAAATGTGTAAATCCATAAAAATTAATTTGTCTGAGTATTTAAGTCTGTTTTAACAACATGATCTTTAGATAAATTAATGCTTACTTTTGTTTGAATACAGTATTACATAAACATGGGTGTTTAACATTTCATGGTTTGATTCACTTGCCACAATCTTAGCTAATTTAGTATCAGTAGTAATAGGAAATACTGCGGTTGTTTCTGTAGTAAATGATTTTCGGGGTTAGAATTTCTAGTCTCATGCCCAACTATATTTGCATTCATTCTTTACCTAGACGGGTTGTTAACCAAGGCGATAGAATATTCGTCTTCTTTGCTTGGTTTGCCTAACTGAGTAGAGAATAAATGAATACATTTCCAAGGGTATTTGTGCAAAGCCGTACGCAGTGTCCTCGGTCAGATTATGAACTCAACAAGTCAATGTGACGTTGCGCATGGACGACCAGGACACAATTCGTCCATCAACCCTGACCACATTACCAAACGTATATTTTTGGATTCTTTTCTTTGATAAACTGAGAAGATTTCTGTGCTCCCTCGTAGAATAAATTGATTTCCTTATCTCCCGCCCCACGAAACTGATGTTTCCATTGTTCAGTAACCTCCCCCGCTTTACAAATAAGAAACGTAAATGTATTTCCTAACCATGACCTCTAGCATAATGATTTATTTCAAATTAGCTTGTGAATTTTAATTTTAATCATCATCCCTATAAAAATGCAGTCTCTTTTACTATGGCTTTTGAAACATCCTACTATACGTTGAATTTAGATAACCATAATTAATAAAAAGAAATCTAAATCTGATTTAAAAAAAAAAATAAATAAAGAAGAAAATAAGGCGTCATTAGGTTGGGAGCGATTTCTTTGATTTATTCCTAATCTAGTTTATGAAATAAATCCTTTTTCTTGTCATTTCTTCTGAGCTTCAACTTCGTCTGACAAAGCATCTCGGCCATTAAAATTAAAATGTTTTGCTTATAGTTAAGGAAACTAAATGATTTTTTTCAAGGAACCAAACGGAGAAGCCAAAATGTCCAATAATGTTACATTTAAGTGCCACACATAAGCTTTTTGTTAAATCTTTGTCATTAGTTACGCAACTTATATAAGTTAAAACGTTTTGTAAAATTAATTAATTTCAATTGAACTTATACTAATATTTTGCTGAAATTGATGCGTAATGTTATGTAACTTAAATAATATTATTTTGAAATAAATAGTGTCAAACATATTGGGTTAAGGTTTTATTAAATAATTAGTGTCGCCGTGCCGTAAAAAATGACGGCAATTTTTGGAATGTTTTAATAATGAGATGCACTGAAATAGAAGTCTGGACACAATGTATTGAGATTCAATAAAGAAGAGATAAAGTATCAACAACTGAAATACAGGCCAAGGAATAGATTCATTAATCCGTTCTCTTTATATTTTCAGAAGTTCAAGAGATATCTATTATTCATTGATTACTCTTATTATTACATAAATCGCTTTTTGAACAACATCTTTTTATATTAAAAGTTTTGTGTTTACTCCAACAGTGAAATGGAAATATCTCTCGGAATGAAAAGATTAGAAACAGAACAGAAAATACGGTGACGACAATGCATATATTCAAACCAAGTTGAAGTAAGACCTTCACTTAATAGGGAAAGGTATCTTTGTGAGTGCTTCTCATGAAAAGCTTGAACAAATAAGACTGCAATCGAAGAAACGTAGGGGTAAAGGAACTAATCAACTAAATGGATAATTTTGATTGGGAACTAATTCTGTGTAAATGCAGATAAATATTTTATTTGTATAGATTATTAAAACGACTAAAGGATGTAATCAGTCATAAATTTTATAAACTTGATTTACCTCCCTTCCCACTAGAGATGGGAAAGGAAATATATATAAAAAATACACATTCATAATTATTATGCTGTTTGATTATTATACCTGATTGAATATTAAAAAAAAATTAAACCATATTTTGTTCTTGGAAAAAAAAATCACAGGGTTAACAAAAAATATTTATGTTATGATTTTTGATTTTTGTCTAAAGCATCATATAAGATTGAAAAATAAGATTATATAGCTATATTTTTCTAAAATCTTTAAGAAATTCAAGTACTGCACATGTCATGATTGGGACAAAGAGAATTAAAATAAATCACTAAAAGAATATAGTTAACATATCGCCTTGTGAAGTTTGTCTGTACATTTATCAAAAAGAATGTTTTAAAAAATTATCATATCTGTATTTATTAAACGATCTCTAAAGCCTATCATGATCTAACACTGCATAAAAAATGTCTTTAAAATAGCTATACTTAAATCAAACAACTAATAATTTTCAAGATATTCTACTGCGCTATAAGAAATAATATATTAAAGATTTACATTTGTATTATTTTATATAAATGCTTTGTAATTCCCTTAAATTATTCGCCAATATTTATAAGACCCAAAGAGAATATAATTAGAAGCATATTTAAGAAGACACTTTTCATATCCGGAGAGCACTGTAATCCGGATGTAATTAATTGTTAAATTAAAATTTCTACTGCTCGCTTTCAGACAATATGTTTACATTTACTATAGTATAGTCACAAACATCATACTCTGCTTCGGTTTTTGTAATGTTTCTACGATCATTCAAATAAACTGCGATCAACAAATATCAACACTGTTGCCAACTTGTACTTTCTTTGACCAAATTCATCAACTGAGTTTCAAGTATTGGGTGTCTTTGGATAGTGGCCAAGATATCAGGGCTATATTTTATAATCGCACTCATAACAAATTAGTAATGCGTCATGTGGCAGTGAATTGATTTTTTCAATTATTCTTTTAATTTGTTTTTTTATTTCTTTTGAGCGTCTGCTTTCGAGTTTCTTTATTCTTTGTGTTTGTATTTTTTTTACAAAACCATGAGTTTATGATCATATGTATATATTTCGAGACGGAATTGCTCATAGAGTTACAAACGGAGCATATATCAAACCGTTAATTACATTAAAAATCACATGCATGTATATATAAATCTAGGCATTTGTAAGGTTTTATTTATTATTTATTACTTTAATTCATAGGTCAATATTAATCATATTGATTGAAAATTCTACAGTAAAATTTACACATTAAGATTTTGGCTGAAAACTACGGGTGAGTCCAGGGACATGCTGAACCATACTCATGTGCGCTGTTTATGATTTAATGCTTTATATATATATATATATATATATATATATATATATATATATATATATATATATATATATATAAAATATATATATATATATATTTTAATGAAACGTGTATGAATATATATATATATATATATAATATAAAATATATACGTATATATATTAATGAAACGTGTATGAATATATATATATATATATATATATATATATATATATATATATATATATATATATATATATATTAATAGTAATACTCAGTTCGAAAAAAGAACTCAGATAGCACCTATAAATTTTTTGTTAATAACTTCTTGACTTCTATAAACTTGTAGATATGTCAAAACAATTCGGTACCGAGAAAAAAAAAAAAAAAAAAAAAAAGAAAGAACCTAAAACATCAGAACAGGGACAAACAAATCACCCAGTTCTTAGTCCAAAGAAAAAGTAACCCAAGCGGGTAGTAAGGCTAAAACTTAGTTTGCTTAGTACGCTATGTATAGCGGGAATAAACAAAATAAATCCTAAAGAGCCAGAAAAAAACAAAAAAACTACCTAGGTTCCATCTAAACGGATCTTCATGGTAAGCTGGCTAAAAAGGATATGATGAAAGAGTATTTATTGATAAAACCATTAAAAACTAATAAGCATAAAACCACGTGACAGAAGAAGACAAAAAACAATAAAACAAAAACAAATCCTCTATTCTAATAACCCGGATTTCCTATGCCTACACCTATTTAGAATTTCAGATCTTTGATTTGATAAATTATTAGGTTCATTGTTGGTGGCTATTGTTAATTTTTCCTCAATACATAACCATCAAAATCTGTCCCTGCTTTATATTTAAGTCATTTTTAAAAAAAATATTTCCGATTTTAAAAAGTGGTCACTACCATCTTCTTGTTTTATATTCCATTTGTATGTAGATAGGCTGCTATTATGTTTGTAATTTTCGTGATTAAAGCTTGATTGTAGTAAAGTTTTTTGAAGTTACCTTGGGTGGATCCTATGTAAAATTTGGGGTTCTTATCAATATTATTCAGTTTATTTCTGTGTATTTAGACTTTGTAAACCACACACTCCTGTTGGCACCTGCCCTTAATTGGACAGGCGTCCTTATTTCTACAGTTACATTTAGGGGGCTTGGGGTGTGGTTTGTCGATGATTTTTTTTCTCTTATATTTATTAAGTTAGTCATATTTGGCATACAACTATAACTTGATTTAACAGTTTTTATTGAAAATTTTGTACTATAGATTTGTATTTTAATAATTTGAAAAACATTTTTCCTATTTTAGTTTTAACTGCTAAATTATATGGGTGGGGGTGGGTTAAACCATAATATCTTCTTGGCTCTATTTTTTTGTGTTGCCGTGCGTGTTAGGGGAATTGTGAGTATCAACATATATTAATTTGCTTTTGTGTCCACTATTTTTTAAGACCTTTTCATAATCTTGTTTATTTTTATTAAATATATTATCCCTAGATGAATTAGTGGACAATGTATAACTAATTCCGTTAGGTATATATTTTGAAACATGTCTAGGGCGGTGAGAACCTACGTCAATATAACACGGTTGTTGGATGCTTTTCTTAAATGGGGAAATTGTGCCATTATGTAGGTCAAGGGTAATGTCTCAATAGTCAGAGACTTTTAAATTAGTTTGTATTTCTTATTAAAATTCGAATTTTTTAAACATCCAATGTAATTTTTACGGATTATGTCTCTTTTTCTGGGGGTGCATTTATCTATTATAGTTAAACCATCGTCTCTGTACAGACCATGGTTACTAGGGTCAATATACTTATTCAAATTATTCAATCGGAGGCACCCTACTAATTCGCATACCTCGGCTCCGTCATATGCCCCCATGGGGTTGTCAAAATTGCCGCTGTCTGCATTTTTAATCCATAATACATCATTATGGTGTAATAACGATTTGCGGCAATGTTTAGTGAAGTCACTTTTATCATTGGATATTGAAATTTACTCTTTAGCCAGCTATAAAGCTTCATTAACCGTTTTTTTTTCGTAATAGATGGGTAAACTTCTTTTATGTCATATTTCACAAAAGAACATTTGCTGTTTTTGTCATAATTATTAAACCATTCTATACAATCACGAGTAGAGCGCCATTGGTTAATGTTTAAAACTGCTCTTGGTGTTTCACATATATCTTGCAATATTATTTTGCTGATTTTACCCATTTGTGTTGATTAACCGAAATTCGGAGTTGTTATAGAAATCCTTTTTGTGGTCTTTTAATGTTATAAAACAATTTTTAATATTAATTTTCTTTATTCTATTCTCTAGATTAAATTTACTTGCTAGTATACTAGTTTCCTTCTTGAGTTCAATTTCTAGGTTAGCAGAGGCCTTCTTATAGTGTTTAATCACTTCCTTGTGCATCATAGTGTTATATTTGCCGGGACTCATCTTTTTTTCTATTCTTAATCTCTTTCAAGACCTTACTGATTTATTGTATGGTGTTACTGAAGTCTCTATATTTTATCATTTTAACTAAGCCGATCAAGTTGGATTCGATGTTGCCTAACTCCTTATTTGGGGCGGGTGGGCATAGGTTTTAAATCCATAGGTCTCCGTGATTTCTTGGTGACTATTCTGGTTATTATTAAAGAAGAAGTGGGCTTTCCATCTTATACTAGAGATGAAGGATTCTAATTTTTTCACAAACGTTAATTCATATAAATGCCTATCAGGTAAAGCGATATTTTAAAAAGAATAACCAATATCTACTTGCTCCATGACGGTTGACTTAAAAAAGTGCTCGATAGGCGGACCTAGAGCTAAAATTATATATATATATATATATATCGTATAAATTTGGCATAGCGTCGATAGAGCCTTTGAAGATATAAACGTCTGGTCTAATGATCAGCTATTAAACTGAATATCACCACTCAATGTTGATTTTTAGATACACAAAAACATATATATATATATATATATATATATATATATATATATATATATATATATATATATATAATTACTATAAACATTATATTTAGCCTCTGTTTCAGTTGAAAACTCTGCTCTATGACTGAGTAATATATTTATAAATTATTAATGAACTTAATTGTAATCAGAAGTTTTATTAATTCTATTATGGTAATTTACTCTACCAGCTATAAATAGGAGCAGTTACTGCCTTTTGGTGAGTTTCCAGCAGCCATCTCTGACAGTCGAACCGAACATTCTTGCTGTAACACTCTCGTTTGTATATGTCTGATGTACTATTTTTGTTAATAAATAGCTCAATTTCTATCTTGTGTCTTTATTTCTGGCCCGACCGACTTCAGACCTTACTTTTAGTGATAAATCGTACTAAAATAGACACCCTACTTTTTTTTTATTTTAAACAGTCTATATTACGTCTATCGGCATGCTCATACGAAAAAAACTTAATAAAGAAAATATGCTCTCTGGCATCGTTTGAACCTATCGTTTGATCCTATGTAGATTAGACAGCCTCAGAGAACATCACGCTCGAGCAAGATTCTACTTATCTTTTCAAGGGCTGCCACGCCCAAAGTGCTCGAGGATGAACCGGAGATTTCTTCTAATAAAGTGGCTCGATCTATTTTGTTCTCTTCAATAAGTTTTCTTGAGCGCACAGGCAGTCAGACGCAATATAAACTGTTTAAAAGGAAATATATGTCTTCTATTTCAAACACGGGTATCCACTAAAATAACGTTTCAAGTAATAAAATAATATTAGATATATATATAGATCAAATACAAAATATATATATATATATATATATATATATATATATATATATATATATATATATATATATATATATATCCTGGTAAAATTGGATCAAATACAGTATAATTCCACTGTGTGTGGCATTTAATTTAAAAGTGGGCTCAATACAGAGTGGAGCTAAATATTATTTATATTAGGATATTAAAACATATTAAAATTCGTTACATAATGGCAATTATGTATCAAAATCATAAATGTGTCTCCTCGGGAGATGTTAAACTACTGGCGAGTGAAAGATTAATTTCAAAAGCAGAATATTTTTAAAAAGCAGCGCTCGAGGAGACAAATTTATGGTGTTGAAAAATAATATCCATTATGTAGTGATTTTTAACATGTTTTAATATGCTAAAATAAATTATATATATATATACATATATATATGACAAAAATGTAGTTTAGAAGTTTAAAGGTATGCTATATTTGTGGATTAAAGTGCTCAATATCATGGCTAGAGCGTATTTAAAGTGTATAGGTATGTCAATACTCAGAGTCGATACTCTGTTCCATACTTAAACGCAATCTTTAGGCGTAAAACAAACTTTAATCATGAAACAGAATGTCGCCTATTGGTTTCGACCTTAATGACCATATATATATATATATATTTATATATATATATAAAGGTAACTACACTTGTCTCGGAAAACCTTGAGTTTTTTGATTTGCTAATGATCAAATCTATTTCGAAGGAAAAAAAATGTTTTTTAAAAAAGAAAGAGCTAGGAACATAAACGTCTGTCAAAAATAATCGCACAACATACAGGTTCAAAGCACAAAGTAAAAAACCCCGATACGAGTAAACCAGCTTTCCCTGGCGATCCGCTTAGGTGAAACCTTGGTAGGTTTGTCTGGCTCTCTAGGTTTGACTATATATATCTATATATATATCTATCTATATATATATATATATGTATATATATGTATGTATGTATAAAATATGAAATCCCAGTCACGTGTATGTGCGTTAAAGTTTGTTTACATGTTGAAACTGTCAAACTATTCTGTAAATATTTTTTCTAGAAATTAGTTTTTATTTATTTTGTAGTGTGCAATTACGCCAAATATGAATTAAAAATTTACAATTTAAAAAGTTAAACATAAAATAATATTTTACTTTTATTTAGTTTTTCTAAACCAAACGAAAAAGTCTAATCACATTTTCTCCAAAGTCGCTGTTCCGAGATATCAGCTGTGTTTCCATCGTGTTTCTTTTTTAATTTAATAAATATACTTTTCAAAATGCAAGGCGCTGAGAACTTTTCCTCAAACTTTATTATTTTTTATTCATCATGCGTCGCTCAAATATGTCCGCTTAACGTCGCTATCTTTTCAATGCCATTTCATTTTTCTAGGCTTTAAATTTGCCGTATTCTCCTCATCGAAAATCTTTTCTTCCTCTTTACGCGATGTATATCACTTCCATTTAGTGATTTTTTCTTTCCCTACTTCGGTTTTCTTTGCTTCTTGTCTTCCATATGCATCCGAAATTTTAACGACTGTGGCTGACACCTTTTAATCCTCCCGTCTGACTCCCGGTTTTATCAGCAATTCAATGGATTACTACACCCCCCAAATTTGTTCTCAGTAAGCAATATTGAAATAATGTTTTGAACTGTCCGTATTAAGAAGCAAAGCTACTAAGAAATGCCCCAATATATGTTTATTCAAAATAGAAGCTCTACATACACACTAATATCATTGTATGATTTCTTTGAAAAATCAAAGAAAATAACTTGAAAAATCTACGACTATAGGATATTAGGTGGTTCAATACCTGTGATGAGGTTTGTGCGCGATGAGAAAAACGCTTATCCTCATATACATTCATATAAGCATATAGCCATCTTCTCACACATAAGTTACGTATATGCTTAACGGTTTCATTTTGACTCTATCTATGTATAAATTTAGTTAGCTTATCTTTGATTAGTATAGAGCCAAAGAAGTCTGGCACAAAGGATGGACAGAATCCAATATACCAACAAAGATCTGCGATTATGGATTGCTCACTAATAATTAATTGCAGGCATATATGTGCGCATATACTCAAGCGTACAATGCTGTGCAAATGTAAGTGAACATCTAAAATAAGACACTATTTACATTATCCGGACTATTGTCCTCATCTTGTCATATTTATTTTATTTGTACGCTCGTTGGAATGTCGAACTGAATCTAATTCCACGTGCCATGTCTAATGGATGTCAGTTAATTTACCTCTCCAAGTTCTCCACTGCCTTAACTAGGTATTGAACTCTTTGGGTCCTGTCACATATCTAACCAACGCCTTTATCCACTGTGCCATGTGTCCTTAAGGAAATCTATGTATGGATTTCTGGGACTTATAAGCTTAATATCTTCAGCAACATTTTTTTATCAGTGCTCATATTTGAATTTTTCGGTGTTATCATTGCATTTATTTATTTATTTTTTTTTTACCATAGCTCATATCGAAATTTTGTTGTTATTATTGCTTTTCTCTGGTACTCTTTATTACTGAAGAAGGCCGAAGCGTACAACGGCCGAAACGTTGAGATAAGTATGGCAACAAAAATGAGGACAATAGTCCGAATAATGTAAACAGTGTACATAATACCTCATCTCAGAAATATAGACAGATACCTAAGATAATGTAAAAAAAATTCTCTTTCTTTCAGATGATCAACAAATCTTAATAATTATATATTCATTAAGAAAAACCTTTATCAAATCAATTACAACCAATTTAAAAAAAAATTGCTGAAGGAACATTTTGCTAATCTCTTCAAAGGCTTGGCTAATTGCGGGTTTGTGAGTCAAAATAGATTCACCAGGCCATCGTTTGAGGTTTCGAATTCAGAGTTGATCTTCTCCTAGCTATTTACCCCTAGCTTGGGACAGAAGAGATCGATTCATAACTTTCTCAAGGGTAATTACATGTAAGTGAATGTCAAGAACTCGACTGGAATTCGAACATAGTTTTCCTATAAGCACATAAATTTATCTATTATGTCAATCGAAATGTGCTTTAATGACTGCTTCCTGAAGATAAACTTGCGTTTATGAGCATCAACCCAAAATTACATGCAGATATAAATAGAATTATGAATGAATAAAATAAGTTAATATATTGGCCATGTAGATTTCAGTTTTATATAGATCATAATTAAAACTGAGACAAAAAAAAAAAAAAAGAAAGAAAACTTTACCGATATGTCAAGAGATCCTCGCTGTTGCACATGTGAACTTGCATGCAAGTCACTACCGGGACTGAAGTGTCACATACCACACAAACATAAAAAATGAATGAGGTTGTCACATCAACATATGTCGAAATCGACAGGAGATAGTCGAAATATATATATATATATATATATATATATATAATATATATATATGTGTGTGTGTGCGTGCGTGTGTGTGTGTGTTTGTGCGTATTTGAATGTGTGCCTATACAACGTTCAGCAAAAAAAATATTAAAGGTATTAGTCACCCTTCCCATTATATATATATATATATATATACATATATATCTTATTTAAAAATATGATTCCAACATAACACAGAAATTTCTATGTTTCAAAACTGAAACTAAAATTGTAAATCTAATTATAGAAATTAAACTTAAAATCTAGAGTTTCCTTCCATTGTCAAGCAATGCTAAGAATAACTTTCTAAGAAATATATATTTATAAACAGTGACAATCTTAATATTTTGAGTTGTAAGGTTAAGGAAAATTCAATCAATTTTGATTAGGGGTGGTTGGGTTTTAATTTTCCTAGACAACTTATGTATTAAATATATGTTACTTACAAAGTCTAGTTAAGTTTAGATGAGGTGGGGGAGCCTGCTTACAAGCATAGACATCTGCTATACATCGTGTCGTCTGGTTTTTCAATGACATTTTTATTTATCCTCTTAATTTTTATTTTTATACACAAAGATTTTCTAAAAGGGTCATTTAAATATGAGTAAGTCATGTTTTTAATATTTAAATTTTATTTCTACCACATTTAAAATGCCTTTCTTTCTTCTAATAACTAATAGAATATACGGTATTTTTACAAATAAATACATTAGAATTTAATTTCATATTTAATAACATTATTAATTAATGATCAAGTATAAATATGTATGTTTCATCTCTCTTCTTTTTTATTTTTTTTCCAAAATTAATTATTATTTAAGGAAAATAGCTATTTCATTTCTTTGATTTAGTAAATTGTTATTTTTCAGAAAATGAATAATGTATAATTTTTCATGTATCCACAATGGACATGGGTCATTTAATGGCCTACAAGCTCTAGCTTTTCTTATTAATTCCATTTTACTGTTAGTGTTTTATTGGTTTCTTTTAAGTGCCAGAAATATTTAGATAGAGACTTTTGGTTTCGGCATTTATTATTATTAACGGACATTTGAGGTTGATTCCACCTTCTTTTGAATTCATACCTTGTGCATCGAATGTAGAATATGACCATGCCCGGATCTTCAATATATGAGATATTACAGTGATAAACTACCGATTCAATACGACATTTATTATTAAGGGCAGTTTTGAGGATTTCTACAGTTACATAATTTTGCTTATCTTCATTTATTTATATTTTTGAGCTTTTGGTATAAGTGTTTATTCAAGATATTAGCATTATGTTTCTGAATAACCATTTCTAAGGTTTCAGTACAACTGTAACATAGTTCAGGGTATTTTATTTCTTACCATTTGGTTGTACGGGGATGTATACTAAATGATTTTCTATTTTATTTTTTCTATGGTATCCATTTTCATTTTTATATAATTGAGTTTTAAGAATTTATAGACACTATTCTCTAGACCTTTATTATAGAAATTACTATGTTCATAGAATATTTTCTCATTTTCTGAATTTTTTACTTCATTTTTCGCTAGATGAATGTATATGCTTAATTATAGATGGAGGATGATTAGACTTAGGGTGTATATACAAAGGATTAGTTTTGGACATTTTGTAAGTTAAGTATATATAATTCATTAAATGTAAAGCATGTTAACATTTTCCAATTCAGTATTTACAGTAATTTTCAAATTTAGACATTCACTGTTTTGTAATTTTATAAATTTAAATGATCATAGAATTCCTTACAACCATGGCGCCATCATCTCTGTACAACCCAATGTTATTTATATTAATTTCACGATAAGCAGTAAGATTATATAATATAATAATACCTATAAGGCCAGAAGACTCTGAAGGGTCTAATGATCCCATTGTGATGTCGAAGTGGTCATTAGAGTTTTTAATTCATTGCTCGCTATTATGAATGAGTACCGATTTTTTGCATTCATAATTATGTTTTTCTCTACATCTATTATGTCTGAGTATTAGGTAGCAAAATCCAATGAATTCGTGAAAAGTTCTTTTGATATCGATTGGTAGTAATTCTCAATATCAAACTGTATTAGCGTACACTTTAGTTTCTCCTTCATATTAGTAAAACAATTAGTATCTTTTTTGGTTTTAATCCTAGGTAACCATTTATTTGTTGGTTGACACTTTCTAGAATTTTCTTATTAATTCTGCCGATTTCAGCTCTGGTTGAGTTGATAATTGTTGTAATCGGATTAGCTCTGAAATCGGGTTTGTGATCCTTTATAGTTATATAGCACACTTGTTGGTAAGTTTACCTACCCTAACATTAACATTCAATTTATCTGTGATGCTTTTACTAATAATATTAATGTTTTCCAACATATTCACGTAATTTTTACTCACCTATTTATTGTTCTTATTTAAATATTTTTTTTAAAATTAGGTTGTTTTAGTTCGTTGCTGTTAATTTATAGAATTTCCTGTTTTATCCGATTTCATAAAAATTTTATCTGTTGCGTTAATATATTTCATTATCTTGTCCATATATTTTTTGGAAATAGCTTATTTATATGTTAAAATACCGTATAGTCAATTAGTTATTATTTTGTTTGTGAGCAGGCATCCCACCCCACCTAAACTTAACCTGACTTTGGTACGTAAGTTGTCTACGTAAATTAAAACCCAACCACCCCTAATCAAAATAGATTCCTAGCATCGCTTAACAATGGAACGAAGCTTTGGATTTTGTTTCATTTTTATAATTAGATTTACAATTTCGTTTCAGTTTTGAAACAGAAATTTCTCTGTCACGATGGAATCATATTTTTAAATAAGAAAATAATTATAATATTATGCTCTACTTTTTCTATCGGGCACTCTTCTTTTAAAAATAAAAAAATAATTGCTAAGAACACGGGGTTATAAATCTTACCCCTCCTCTTCTTCTTCTTCTTATTATTATTATTATTCCTAAAAATCATACAATGTCTAGAGGCTCAGCAGAAAATTTATGTCGTTATCTTCTCTTATCCTACAACAAATCCTATTTTAAAATGACTGTTTCTCGGGAAACACAGAAAAACGAAAGGACAAATTCCTGTTTTATGAAGGCGTACGTGCTGTAAGCATTCACATGAGTTGATTTAACGTTTACGGAAAGTCAGCTGTTGATTTAATCAAAGTAAGCAGATATATTAATAGATTTATGAGAATCTTATAGAAAAAAAGGGAAATTGACATTAGTGGCAGGGCCCGAATCAAAGCGTCGTTCTGATAATGCTTACGTCCACTCGTGTCTCTATCAATTCTGAATCCTACGTACGCAAATTTTTAATGCTCATATCAAGACATTTCCGAGTTAGGCCACATTTGAATATGATTGATGTTTGCAATATAAAAAATGTAAGACCTCGTGGTCTATAGTATTAGAATGGCGTCGAGATTTTATCAATTTGAAGTTGAGCTGGCTCGATGTAACCGTAAGTTCTACGCTAATATTTCCCTTCTGGCGCCATGCTTTCAAGTCAACTTTAATCTTCAACAATTTAAATGCGATATCACTCGCTATCTACTGTCCTCCTGATTACTCTTTTCATTTCCCGCTCCTTTGCAAATTTTTCTAATTCTTCCACAACAAGTAATCCCTTGTATCTTAGAGGCTTTACTGCCTTGCATGGGGTGTAATTGATTGAAAAGAAAAATACGTGCACAAGTATGGGTAAGTGAGTAATGGACAGTCTTTTGTATTAACAAACTAGGAATGATATACATTGCTCTCGAGCGAGAAGGATGAATATTTAAATTTCCTCCCAAGAATATTTCTGTGTTAATAGCTGGTTATTCCCTCATGAGAATTTTCTGAAGTAACCTACTTTATCGCTTCTAGCATCTAAAATTTTTCGACTTTTCTAGTATTTCCTATGGGACTATGAGAACTTTCGCAACAAAATGAAATCTGATATCATTTCTTCATTTATCTAACATTATCCGTTCAGTAACTGAGGCACCATAGCTCTCCCCTAACTTCCTATCTTTTGTTGCTCTAAGTAACTTTTAACTCTTAACAATCTTGCTCTGCCGTCAACTCACACAATCTAGTATGCTAATCGCTGTTTGCCATGGTCCCCTTCCATTCAATATTCGCTGTGTCTTTATGCTCTCTAGGTTCTTTTTCCTCATTATATATTCCAGAAATGTCAACTGCCTGTTTCTGATTAAAATTAAACAATTGTCCTTTTAATCTAAATTTTCGTCAGAATTTCCCCATCTCTTGCAGTTTCATAATGTTTTTGAATAACGTCCTATACTCTCTGCCATTCCTAGCCTTGTCTAATATCTATTTTATATTAGATCCGATAATTTCATGATATCCTGTTCTTTTTTCCTCTGGTTCCGCGAGATGAACACATGATGCCATTGTGCATTATTTAAAGCGTTCTCAACTTTCTATACTTCTTTTTACCTACATTAATTGCAAACTGAGTCGTTTTAGAATTTGTTGTAGTTTGAGTGTTGTTGGAAATTTCTATAATTTTCTTAATTTTATCAATAAGAATACGATGTGATTGCTCCCGCAGTCGTCGTTTCGATATAGGGTGTAAAACTGAATTTGTTAATATTTTACTGATTGTTTTGTAGTCTATTTGATTCATTATGTCCCCCCACCTCAGTTTGGAAAGTGTCTTGTGTTTAGTTCAAATCAGTTGCTGGTTATTACTTGGTTGTTCGCTGTTTTCCATTGGACACTTCGTTTTTGTTGCACGAGTTAAATCCATACTTGTCGAGGGTTTCACTCTTTTCTTCCTTCCCTACGTTTGCATTTAGATCTCCCATGGGGATAAAAATATACTGCGATTTGAACCGGCTTTTGAAATAACATTGTATGTTGAAAAAATTATGATTCTTCGTTTATGATGTTGATGCAAATACTACTATGACGGCTCTTACATAATATATAATTGTTTCTCTGTCAAAATAAATCAATCTTTTGACTGGAACTGAAGGGTATGGTAAAGAAATAAATTTATCGATAAAAAATAATTATTTTTTTAGAATAACAGAATATTTTTAAATAACTTAGAACACTCTAATAAATACTAAAATTTAATTAAATCACTAATTCAAAACTTTCACTGAAACTCTCTCTCTTCGTAACTTATGTTTTATTTCAGTCAAATAATTTAATATTCCAAGTGTTATCATAAGACAATTTGATATTCATTACTGCATTCAATGGCTGACATATATTTTAGTTTGTATTCATTGCGTTAATACCAGTGAGTTTATATGCTCTGAAAAATATATTTAGTTAATTCATCGCTCTAAGCACTAGGTACTCAATACAAGTGAATGAATCAGAAGAGATATTAAATTCGAAATACATATGGGAAAATGTTCGAAGGTTAAAAGTTACCTTCCTTTATTTCTGGTGGATATAAGCAGAAAGGATTCTCTCGTTGTTTTGGAAGGATTTCTTTAAATAGCTATTTGCAAAAAGCCATCTTTATTTCCCGCGAAAATAAAAGAATTTTTCATAAAGCAGCGATGAATAGAAAGATAATGGTTTACTATATATTATTCTTTACAATTACTTTTGATTTGTTTCTTAGTAAAATTTAATTCTCATCAAAGAAAACTTAAATGTATTTAGAGTCTGTTTGTGGCGGATCATCTAAATATAAAATCTAAGTTAAAATAAACCTTTATAGTTTGAATCTTAATGATACAGTGTCATTGCATAATGAACATGTGAAATAACATTTACTGTATATTTTATTGTGTATCTTACTTCATTTTCTGGCAACGCGAAATCAAAAGATATTTCTTAATTGGTTGCGCTCGACTGTGTATATGAATATATGCGTGTATGTGTTTCGGAGTGTGTGTGTGTGTTTCAATGGCCATAATTTTACTGTTCTCTTCACTAACCGGATCCTGTTCCCAGATGAAGAGATGAAATGGCTAATTTAAGACTGTGTTTAATGTGGCAGGTGTTGAAGGAATTGGAGTGTTAACAGAATAGCAAGCTGGCAAATATGACGTCCCACAAAATGGCCGACAGCCCTCTAAAACAAATCTTGTTCAAAGTCCAGTGCGCTTATATAAACGGCTATAAATGGCCACAGCAGAATAGGCGGTGCTGGTCCTTTGAATTAACTATTGGAGACTGCACGATGCAAAGAGGAAGCCACGACTCCGTTACCCATCATTCTGTTTTGCTTCGTCTCTAAAAGTCACTCATTAATCTCTTACCCTTTATCTTCTCTTTTCTTTCCGACTCTCTCTTTTCATCTTTTTTTACATTCGCTGTTAAAATGTGTGGACTACACTAGGGCTGATGCGAAAACAGCATACATTTTATTACACTATCGATCCATCTATGACATCCTAGCACAAAATGCAAATATGGAAAGCAGTTGCTCTTCAACAATGATTGAATTTAAAAAAATAACTTGAAAGTTAATCTGTATAGCAAAATATCTAAGCTCATATTTACGCTATTATTATTTGTTTTAAACAACCACGTTCATATGCTTTCTCTTTTGCTAAATTAAACCCCTAGATTCTGATACATCATCTTCCATTCATAAAATAAGTTAATAATCTTTCGAACTACAGAAAACCATATTATTAATTTTAAAAAATAAGTATTTATTAAATGGTTAATGTATCATATGTAAATATAATCAACATGTATAAATGTATATTATATAATTTTGGTTAAAGCATGTTTCGTAGATATATTCATGATAAATTTAAAACACTATGTAAAGATCACGAGAAATGTCTAATTATATACCAATCTAAGAAGCAAAGACATTAAATAGATAAGTTTATCAAAATACATACAAAATTATTAACAATAATTCATAGATGTATCATCATCTAACAATTTATTTTTCGCAAACATTAAGTATTTAGACTTCCTTAGAAAATAAACGACTGAATTTTTCCCATCTCTATGGTCTGTAGGATTGCAGTTCTATTTGTTCAAGATTTTCATGTGAGGCACTCGGATAACTTTTTCTATTAAATGATCATATTGCTTCAATTTGCTCTTGAAATAGGCGTTGTTGTCGCCCTCTTTGTCGTTCTGTTAGTAATCTTTTTCTTTCGAGAGATATTCTCATTTCACTGTTATATTAAACACATACCATTTTAACATAAAAGATATTGATCAAAAAGCGTTTTATATAATACTAGGAGTAATCAACGCAACAACTAAAAATATAATGAAAACGGATTAAAGAAACGTTTAATTGGCCTCTATTTTAATTCTGAATTCTTTATTTCCGTATTATTGAATTTCGGTGCATTCTTTCGGGATTTTTGATTTCATTGCATCTCATTCATTAAATCTTTCAAACAATTACTGTCATTTCTGACGGCACAAATACACTAGTATAAATACAAAATGTAAAGAAGGACAACAAGGAGACACTTTTAATCAATTTATAAAGAAGCATATACTTTAATCAGATTAACTTCTTTATTCACGCCAGAGTAACATGGCTGCTTTATGTGCCATAAAATGAATGTCTGAATAATTCTTGATATTCGAAGACATTATGAAGACAAAACTGGTAATCCTTACAATTGAGAAATCGGTTTCGAATTAAGAGAAATGAAAAATATCAACAGTTTTCACCTGATTTTTGCAACAGACATTTATTCCGACACGAAAAATTTGTAATGGTGTTAACACAAAATCAATAAGTAACTTTGAGAAATTTTGTTAATTAATCAAAACTGGATGAATTCAGATGAATTTAATATGATTAAGATAATATTATCTATGCCTTAAACTAAATTTCATATTTAGCTATTTCAAACAAAATATCTACTCAGATTAGTAATAAATGGTATTTGTTATTCTCTCTCCACACAACATAAGTTGTAAATTCAGTGTGTTAAATAAGTCATGTGTGTTCTATGTTTGTTTTTAGAATCATTAGCTAGTCTTTATTTAAAAAGAATAGCTTAGTTTTTTTCGGTGGTACCGGTATAGCGATGTCATTGGTATCACGCAATCCTCTAGAAGAATAGGTTTTTCAATAAAGTTACTTTTAATAAATGCATATATATTAACACGTGTAATAGCTAAAGTTAATATTTTATATTGTCAGCAACGTATCTGTATACGTCTATTCCTGCTCTTATTCTTAATATATATGGGTCCATTCTCATATGCAAAGGGAAAATAAGTATTCAATACAGAGCAAAACAAACTGTCTATCGCATAATTTGCTTTCTCATATGGTAGTATGTATTTCAACAGTACACGATATATAGGTTTTATTTTTACAACTGTAAATATGAGCATAACATTTCAGTAAAAATATATACACAATTTTAAAATATATATATATAAAGATGGACCTAAAAGAAACAGAAATGAACTAAAATTATAAGATATTTTTTTAAAAAAGACTAAATGATACTGCTAGAGAATGTAAATTTCTTGTTGGTGGGTTTTAATTAGTTGCAGCTTATTCTGGAACATTAGAACTAGTTAGTGTTTATGGTAATATATATCATGTAATTGTTAACCGTTGTCGGGGTCCCCATAATATTGCTGCAAAATATGGAACTTTCTACAAAATTCAGAGGTAAAATAGTGTGGTTTTATAATAAAGGTAAAGGCTACAGAGCGATTAG